>CM063313.1:38525174-38790174 GCA_032173965.1 Sitta carolinensis
GTTGCTTTTTTCATTCCTTACTAATATATAAATTAATATAAAATACTGCAATTTCCTGAAATTCTTGGTAGGTACTGATTTTGACTGGGATGAATAATTATTTTTTTCTTTGTAGTAGCTAGAATTAGGCTGTGCTTTCAAATTATGCTGAAAACAGTGTTGAAAAGCTCGAGGATGTTTTAACTATTGCTGAGCAATGCTTAAGCAGCATCAAGGACTTTTATGCATCTTGAAACATTTTGACAGCAAGTGGACTGGGAATGCACAAGAAGTTGGGAGGAAATACATCTGCAACAGTTTATTCCAACTGACCAAAGCAATAGCGCAGACAACATGGCACTATACTTAGTAATAAAATCTGAGGGAAGGAGAGTGGGACATTCAGAGTGATGGCAAGATATTGTTCAGACATTTAGCAAGACTGTAAAATTCCACTCTTTAGTGTTCTTTGCTTGATGATGCAGCTCACATTTCCTTCAAAGTAAGGGGAAAAAAAAGAGAAACCTTGAGTCATTCACAATGACCTGCATTTACAAAGTACGTTATAAATACTAGCAAGAACAAGTCTTACTGTTGTATAAAACTGAAATAAAGTTCTACCCAAAAATTGCAGGAGGCTGAAAGAAACCAGAATGCATTAAAGATTACCTCTTCAAGGGCTAGGTGAGAGAATACTTCTAGCTTCCTAGAAATGGTATATCTCAACTGACAAGCTGCGCTTGTATTATATTTTGTGTTCCCTACTATCATTTGCATATGATAGGTAAACAAATATTGTATATGAACACTACATTATATTTGTCCAAGTGACGGTTTTCTGTATTTCCAGGATACATACATTCATGTTATTGATTTTTATTATGTACATTTATGCCGACCATAGTTGCACGGAGAAGCATGCCAGATTAGATAAAACCTTTTTCTACTCTTCTCTATTAATAGCACTTAGCATGGAGGAGAAAGAAATATATTTATTTTCCGCTTATGCACTCAAATACAGAAGTGTGTTCTGTAATGTCCTACACACATTTTTACTGCCACAAAATCCTCCTATGGAAAGTATAAGTTTCAGCCTTTTTAAGTGCCAGAGATGAAAGAAAGCTTTTGCAACACTTTAAAATGGAGAAAGACACATAGGAAGCTGATTTGGCATAGCTTCTAGTTTGACTGACATAAAAACTCCAAAAATATTTCTGGAATTTACTAATAGTATTAAGCAAGTTTTTTAATGTTTTAAAAAAGAATCTGATTTTTAAATTAGTTTCTTTTAGGACAGGGAGAGATACAGACTTACTCCACTGATGTGGTTGACCAGACCCCAGGCTAGCTCACGGCACACCGGCACTGCGCCAGGTGTGGGGAACAGCTGAGGTGTGGGGTTTGTGCCCGCAGCTGAACCTTAGGAGCAAAGGTTCCTAAGCACGGACAGTCTCACCGCATCCAGGGCTCAGACAAAGAAGAAAGAGAGAGGCTCTCCAAGGCTGAAGTTCCAACCAGGATGATTTGTTAGGGTTGAAGGGGACAAACACGGAGAGAACCCCGCACAGCTCTGTGCACAGGATTTTATATGAGTGCAAAACAAGGGGCAGGTACAACACATTATCCAATGGGGTTAAACTGGGGCAGAGTTGAAGGGTTGGGTCACGGGTCTCAGGACGAATCAGGGTAAGTGGGAGGAGGGAAGGGGTCACGGGATTGGTTCTGGAGAGGATTGACATAGAAGGAGCTGGAACAGAGGTGGAATGAGGGGTTGGGTAACTGGATTGACAGGGAAGGGACTGGAAGATAGCGGAGTAAGGGGTTGGGTAACTGGGATTGACAGGGAAGGGACTGGAACATAGGCAGGTGTCAAAGGTTTGACGTTGGCACAAGGCCAGTGCCCCTATAACGATATACTGTCCTTGGTATCTGTTGTGAGATGTGACTAAAAACAGAGCAAAACAGTTTCTAATTTAGAAAGCAAGAGAAAAAAAACTTTATTACTAATAATAGGTAAAGAAAAAACACATACAGAAGAACATGGAAACTTTTAAAAAAAACACTCTTCCTCCCCCCCCCCCCCAGTTCTCAACCTAACAAAACAAACTGAAAATTCCCCATCACGTTACCACCTTTTAGATAATTAATCTTCAGTCTATTACCACCCTTCCGATAATCAGTACTCAGCTCGTTGAGGAGAGATAGGAGTCCTTCTTGCACTACATCGTGGCCTCTTCCTCCATGTCCAGTGCTCTCACCACTGTGCATGGACCAGAGCTGCTTCTAGGGTTTCTCTTTTTAAAGATGCTTTGGTTAGTTCCAAGAAACGACAGTCTCTCAAATTTTGGGACACTTCTCATCTCTGTTCACACTACTGTCCACTCTTGGCTCCAAGCCAATGCCTCTCCCCACATGCAGCTTCTACGTTACAGGAAAAAAAAATGAGTCCGTCCATGGCTATACAAAAGAGTCCAGCCAAAGCCACTCCATCATCTCCTCCCACCTAGGATTCTTTTCAGCATTCCTACTCCATCATCTTTGCCTAATTCTTTCTATCTTTCTTCTTCAAATTCAGGAGGATTAGCATTTATAAAGTTTCCATCATTTACGAAAAGGGTTAAAATCTTGGGCTTTGTTTCCCAGAACTCTCACGGTATCTTTGCTGTTGGGCACTCTTCTCCGCCACCCCCCCATACTCCTTCGGCCGTGCTGTCTAGTTGTTGATATCAAATTTCAAGGTGACGAAGATCACAGACACGGTTTTTCTCAGTCTCTCTCTCCGGGGGGGGAGGGGGGGGAAAGGGAAAAGAAGGCTGTCTGAGCCTTTTCAGGTTCTTGTACTTTCTCCACCCTTCCATCCTGCAGGATTTTCCTCTCCCCCTCTGTGCCCGAGGTTCCGGCCTACCTCACCAGGCCGCATGGCTTCCCCTCCCCCGCCCAGCCAGCCGCTGGGCAGGGGAGATCCGTCCGTCCTCAGGGACCGGAACCAAGAGAGAGCTTTCCGGGGAGCCCTCTGCTTTTAACCCCTTGTGTTCTCAGAGGCGGATCCTTGTCCTCAGTGGCCACACCAGGTGCCAGTCTTTAAACCTGAGCACTCATTGGTTTGACCACTGAAGTTCAGAAAAAACTCATTTTTTCCAAACTACGACAGCAGGGAAAAGCCATAGAGGGAAACAGGGACGACACAACTTCGTGAATAAACCAACTTGGGAATACACATAGGGGAAATAAGGGAACAAACCATTTAACATTAAATAACAACAATTGAATTAAACTAAGACAAAAATAAGTTGCAACACTCCACACCAAAATCTAAATCTTCTTCCTCTCAACCTGTGTTTTCTTTTTTTTTTCCCCTTTATTTTTGTTGACAGTCATTCCCTGGAAATAAGTACCCATATTTTTTATTTGAAGACTATTCAAAGAGATGGGAATATTTTCGCTGACTTAGTTGTTCTTTGCACCTGACCATATGTTTGGAAGTGCTGAAGGTCATCTAAAATGAAAACGTGATTCACTCCATAAGGAACCTACTGTACAGACAAAGGACTGGCTCCTTCTTCTGTCTGTTAACTTTCCATAACTTCCAGGGGAACAATCTAAACACAATAGGATCAGATTTTCCATTGCCTTACACCTTCTGTAACCATTTGCATCTCTGCCCTGTGAAAACTGTGATTTTTCTTAAAACCATGCCTGTCGCTGTTGGCAATATAATTTGTTATATAGTGTTTCATTGTTCCCACAAGATAAACAGATTAGTAACTCCAGGATACCATGAGTTGAAGACAGATTAAAAAAAAAACCAAACAACCCACTTTACTTGTTCAGCTCTTTTGGATGAATAATCAAAAAAGACATGGGAAATATAAACATTTAGAATAAGAATTGTCTTAACTGAACAGGTACTGATTTAAAAAAACTTGTTCCCCTTTTGCATACAGCTTATATTGCTGAGCAACAGAGACACAAGTGCATTTTCTGTAAAATATTGATGACTACAAAAAACTCAGGGATTGAGACTGGTATTATTTCACAAGGAAGGTGGAGTCATTTACTTAGGCTAATGTCACTACTTTATGCAGTTTCTATATGAGAAGTAGGGAATTTTTATTTTATTTCATTTGTTGATTGCTGCATAAAAAACTTGGTTAATTCAGCTTTCTTCTTTTGAATTCACAGCAAGTCATCCAGAATAAATGTATTAAGCAGTAGTTTCATCATGAAGTTTTCTAGGTGACTCAGAACACAGGGACAAATTGGACAATTAATATAGTTATTTGTGCCTTATTTTGTCATTCACTATCGAAGGAAAGCATGTCACAGTCTGACAGTCCTTCCATTTCCTAAACAATTGAAATCACTGGACATTGCAACAATTATCTGCAGTAAGTGGCGTTAACAAAGGCATTGCCACTTATGCAATTACAGGTTTTTGCAGAATCATTAGAGATCACTTTAGGTGTTACTTTTTATGGCTTGCAAGGCTAACAGTTAACGTTAGCAGTTAAGAGAACAGCCTTTGATGGTTAAAAACATCACATTTCAGAGAAATGTTAAAAAATTTATTTCTGTATTTTCAGTTGTCCATAAAATAGGATATGACTTAGGATGGAAACCATTTAAGGTGACTCTCTCCTGGTATCTCAATATTTTCGGATTCTAGTGAGTGCCACCACTATTTGAGAAAGTGAGAATGAAGTTTCCTATCCAAACTTATGAAAAGTGATGCAAATAGAATACAAAACAGGATAAAGTGTGGATATGATCTGAGACTATTTTATCAATAAAGTTGTAAGAATGTAGTTTCTGGAATGAAATCATGGATTAGAATGAGAACCTATGCCCTAATACTCATGGAAATCATCATCTAAGTGTTCTTTTACATCTAAGAGCCTCTAATGCAAATCTACCAAAGTATTTGTGCTGATCAGTAACGTCTGCAACTCTCTCCCTCCTAGCTTTGGCAGTCAGAGTGTGTTTGCTCAGATTTGCTTGAGCAAGTTGACTGCAAAAACTATTAGGCTTAGAATCAATTTTTTTCTTCCCTCTGAACAATATATTAAAATTTTGTATTTGTAAATGTTGTAGAGAGTTCCAAAGTTTTGTGCAATGTTTTGATCACCTAGGTCATATTATGGGTTTTTTTCCACTATGTATCTCCAGGTAAATTTTCCTTATAGCAACTGGTTGTACCAGGCCATTAATCTGTTGCATGTCATAAGTTTTTGTTATAAATTCTGGTCGTCTAGATTATGTTAAAAAAGCCGTCCTCAAAGTGAAAAGAAAAATAGGATAGATAAGAATTTTTAAGTAGTCAATAAATGCAGGAAAAAAACAAGTAGTTCTTGACATTCTGAATATGTATTGTTTGTTTGTTTTAGATTTCTTGTTGAGTTTAAAAGTGTATCAAATACATGCATGACTGTGACTTGCTATTATCTCTCTAATCTTCTCTCTTGTGATTTTTGTTAGTCAGAAGATCTTTGGAAAGATATATTAAAGTCCATTTGTGCCTATTAGAATCTGAAATTCATCTTCTCTGTGGTCTCTATGGGTTTTTGTTGTTTCTGTTGAAGAGACTGAACATTATATCTAAAGCTTGGTGCAGGATTCTCTGTTTATTTGTGCTCTAATGGAGTTGCAGAAGGAATAGAACTGTTTATTTAATTTCTTCTGATATTTTATTATAATTTTGTAGTGCAGTATTTCTTATTGCTCTATTGAGCCAAGTGTTGTTAACTCAAATAATTAAAAAGATAGCCCTTGCTGCAAAGTACTTATGAAGAATATAAACAGAAGTGAAGCAGCAGAGGAGATGGGCAGAATAAGGCAAGGCTGGAACCATCCCATTCAGCAGTATAACCAGAAGTCACAGGAAAATCTCACTCTGACTACTAGCAAAAATTTACTATCTAATAGTGCTCTAATGGCAGGATACTGTTCTCAGGAGGGACCTGAGTGACAAAGACTGGCAGTGCCTTTATGAATACTAGATATTATATATTTTTGCTTTGCATATGTTTAGCAGATATGCTTGTGATGACTCCAATAGACATGCAGTTCTGATTTTTCTGTTTGATGAAAGGCTCTCCTGGAAAAAAAAAAATTACATTTTGTTGTTTTATTGTTCAATTTGTTTCAGTTGTGCTTGGAAAGCACTGGAATACTCTTGTAGAGTAATTGAACTGCTCGTTATTTTTAGCATAGTTTGCTCTTTTATTTGGATCAATCATTGTTAATTATTTTGAAAGCCATACTGCAGTTTTATTTTCTGATGTATTTCACATGCAGAATGAAACTTGTGAAAAGTGTTAAGTAACAGGAAATCCTTTCTTCCTAACGCACAAAAAGATTGTGATGACTGGGTGTAGTTGCTAATTGCAACAAGTATAAAATGTACTAGTGGAAAAGCATTATTTCAGCCTTTCTCTTACTGGTGATGTGCTGTGTTTATACTGTTGTGTATGTTCTACAGATGTCATGTGGGAAACTTCTTTCCCCTATAAACGAAAAAAAATAGTATTTAAATATATATGTAAGATAAATTGGCAGCTTAGTCTTTTTCTCTTCATATCACAATAGTTTTCTTACTATATAGGCTCGAAGAAGATGAAAACTTGGAACAGTAGATTCAGCTGGTTGACATTAATTGTGAGGGAAAATATGTGCTCTCCAGATTCCTTGGTGTTTGTAACCTTTAGACCAGACATTATGTGCATTAGTTTATTCTTATTTTCTTCCCCGTAGAATTATTTTATTTTAGCTTTTCCCATATGTCCTGTCTCAAACAAACAAAATGCTATTATGTCTGTAGAAGACACTAAAAAACGTATCTCTGAAAACATGTCAGATGATTATAAGACACCAACATATCCCAGTATGAATCTCTTGTTAAACACACAAAATTACTGCTGATACAGATTGTCTCTGGATCCCTTGAGAATACTTTAACACTGCTGAAACATTGCTCTCTGTGCTCCAGTTGACTTACTCCATAAACAGTTGCTCTTTCAGTTTCAATGGTGTGTCTTTAAAAAAAAATGCTCTGAGAAGTTGAAATATTCTTAAATACCTACAGAAGTAAGGTGGTTTGTTCTTGTGTCAACTTTTATCTGGCTGAAATTATAGCAAAAGAGACATGAAAACAATCAGAAAAATGCTGAATTTTACTCCAGCATTGTTTGCCACATAAACTGATCCATAAAATATTTGTTATTTAAAATATCCTCAGATCTTGGGATGAAATGTAGTCATGGTTTTGTTTAAATACCACTTTTTAAAAGTATTCATGTTTATTGCAATCTGAATCCTTGTGGCAAGAGAGTTCAAAGGCACTTCAAAAAGCTGTGTCACATATTATGAAAGAGCTATCCATGTGTAGTAAGGAAAGAGATGAGGCCTTTCATTCTCTCATTTTCTCTGCAAATTGTTTTATCTTATTTCTTCCTCCTGGTCAAGCAAAGGCTACAATGCAAAACTAAAAAAAAAAAAAAAACAAAAACCAAAAAAACAAACAAAAAAAACCTGTTGGAAAACTAAAATGTTGGCACTAGAGTGATATGCTTTGTTGGAGGAGAAAGTTGAAGAGACAAATATGTCAGACACAAGTTATAAAGATTTATTTTTAGGTGATAAGAAATTGCAGAGCTACTACTATGTTGCAGAGTGTTGTTTAAAAGTTTTTCTGTAAATATATGCATTTTCAGATGGCAGGTTAGGGATACTTAGCACCTCCATATAAAAAGAATTTATAGTAGTGATCTAGATGTCTCTGACACGTAGTGATTAATGCAATTGAAAAGGTGAAATGAGCTGTAGATTGCTGACCTTTGAACCAGGTGTACAATTAGGTAGTTGAACAAGACAAAGGAGAAGAAAGTGTGTTTTCAGTAAGTCTTGAGAGATTATATGCTTATGCCCTTATAGTTTTGACCAAAGCTGACCACAGCTGCACGTGAAGGTGGCATATTGCCATCTATGCCAGTTGATTAGCCAGTTTGGGAGCAGGACCTTAGGGTAAAGGCACACCAGTAAGACTATCACTAGAAAAAAAAGAAAGTAACAGCATGATTTCAGTTCATGAAGTACTAAATTTTTCCTCTCTGTCTAGAGGAAAACTAACAAAACAACCCCAGACTCCTTCCTGCTCATTTATGTTCTAAATTAACTGCAATAGCTGAGTAATGTGATCTTAAGTGTCATCACCTAAAAAAACTCTATGGAACTATCTTTGTTATGTGCAGTGAGGGGTGAGGGAAATAACTAAGCAGAAAAGAACAAAATGAAAAAATCTATAACTGAATAAAGACATACAAATAATTTTACTTAAAAATATGGCAATGTCACAATATTAGCATAATTGTTGCAGAGTCAACAAGTTAAATCAACAAAACTTACTTGTACATTAATATCCATTTTGTGAAATTCATTGTCATGTTACATTTCAGATAAAAGAGAATGCAGAGAAAAGAAGCAAAATAGGAGATTTAGTTTTTAATATAATCCCACCTGTACCAAGGCCCATAATTTGATATGATTTTTTGACTTAGCCAATATTATTGTACCAACTAGTAATTTTAGAGAAAAAATTGTAGATTTCTTTAAGGAAAAACTTATTGGCAGCAAAAAAAAAAAAAAAAAAAAAAGCAAAGCACAAATTTAGCATAATTTTAAATTTATGTTATGAAAGAAAAATGTGGAATAATGATATAAGTCAGGCTGATAAAATCTGTGTTTTATGAATGACCTATAAAGTGAGAAAATAGCAGATTCATGATATAAAAATGTTAAAATTACATACGGTTTCAACACTTTTTTGTCACAAACCTTTTGTTTCCGGTCTCTTAATTGGTTGTTTGTCTCAAGCTGAATTATTTTATCAATAATAAGATTCTTCCGTAAGGTTTCTTTTTTCTTCCCATGACCAGAAGAATCATGAGTAAATGTGAATGGCCACAAGATTATTTATATTACTTCATGTTAAATTTGATTAAAGATAACAAAATTTTGTCCTCAATAGAAAAGTTTTGACTTTCACTCTCATTCTGTTTTTTAAGTGGATTTGCTACAGATCTGGACAGAACTCTCCTCAAAAGTTATTTTAAATATCTGTTCAACCAAATTCATCTAGTAGGAACGAACACAACTTAATATTCAAATCTTTAAAAAAAAAAAAATTCTGGTTAAATGATCCTTTAGAATTCAGTTTGTCTTTGGAATCTGAGGCCTTCTCAAGGAGCCTTCTGCAGCCCAGCAGCAATGGTTATATCTAAACTGTTTCTCTAGAGACATGCACTGCTCAGGAGTTCAATGAAAGCAGGGCAGGGTACAGCCCAGACTTCCCTGTCACTGCACTCAGGTGGCCAACTCACCTGCATGGGGCTGCCACTCAATAGGAATATATAATAATAGTGGTTTAACAGTGATTGAAATAGTCCAAACGAGTAAATGGATATGTGGTTTTGCATTGGCAGATGCCATGATGCATGGCAGGTTGTAAAAGAAGCATACTATCTTCTCAGTGCAGCAGAATTCTTGGAATTCCCAGATTTACCTATGAAATCATGAACAAGAACATTTAAGCACAAATACTAAAATACTAATGATGTACAGGATTTGACTTGTTTTGATCTCTGTAATTTTTAAATTTCAGATATTTCTTTCCTATAAGTGCTCTTTTTCTTAGGACACCTCCATCCTTGTGATGCATACCAACTCCTATTATTATACCTCTGTCTTTTCTGTGACAGTACCCTTCAAACGTGTCATCACTGGGTCCACCCAGAAGATCTGTGATTTGTCTGAACACTTAGTTCTGTAGAAGTACAAATTATTCCTACTCTGGTGCCTCTTTATGAACTGTCACTGTGAGAGAACTGTCATGAAAAATTTGAGCTGAATATGCTTGATTCAAAACTTGAAGTAGAGGACAAAGACCTTTTTGCTTCAAATTTGCCTCTGTACTTTAAACAGGCACGTGTGACTGCAAGACAAAAAAGATGGGCTGGAGCAGCTCCACATAAAATGTAAAATGGAAATGTTATAAGAAATAAGGGAAAAGAAATGAAGAAAGTTTATAAGGCCTGACCAAATAAATTAGGAGGAAATTCTGAGATGTGACATGGACATTGTGGGGAGGAGTTGGTCCTTGATGAATTGTAGTAGGGAAAAGGCAAGATTGAGTAAAAGCTGAAACAGATGTCAGGGTCATAAGTCCAATAAGAAACACAAACCCCTCCCCCCGAGCAACAAAGGAAAGCTTTTTCACCATTTCAGCTTATTCCTGTAACTTGGCTATGATCTGTATGTCACAGGCAAGTTCTTAGGATGTGTTTAGTAAAATATTTTTTGCTGGCGACTTCTGGTCAGTAGAGAAGAAATTCGCTAGTGTGTCCCTAGGTGTAAAGTGTGAGGAATACGTCCCAGTGTCTGTAAGCTGCAATATGTAAACTGTAATAATGCTCATCTCAGCATTATAATATAATGGCCTTTTTCACCATTTGCCAGTCACAAGACTTTCTGTATTTGTTGCCTGGGTAGATTTGCATAACTTTGACTCCATCTTTGGCAGAACCACATTCTCTGCTAACTGTATCCCACTTTGGTTTTTATGAAATCTGTTCAGCAGTACAAAAATGCATGGATTCTGTGGATTGAAGGAACCTTGGGTTTTAAATAATGACTATTTAATAATAACAGTTTTGTGTAGATTGATGCAGATGGTAGAAATACAAATTACCTGAGAATTTTTCATTAAGCAAAAACACTTAGGATTTTCTGGGACATATTTTGGTTCCACTAGTTTGATAATGCACAGCTTACCATGTCCATTTGCCTGAAAATTATTGAAATAATGGTAAGTATAATATTCACTTGACTGTTTCCTTTGAACCAAAGCATACTGCTAGGTTTTTTTCAGCCTTTTCTGTAATGGAATGGAAACAAGACTTGGTGACACACTTTAAAACCCCCACTTTTTCTGTGTTGACTGTTCATTTTCAAGTGGGTTTTTACCCCAGATATGGACACATTTTTCTATTTCAATTATTTAAAAGGAAAATATCCTTAATCAACCATTGCATTTTCCTTCTAAAGTCTTGAACCTTGCCTTTAAAAGCAAATAATGTATTCTTTGACAAATACAATTCTTTCTTTAGGTCATGTTATTTTCCTCTTTGGGTCTTTACTCTCCACTCATCTGAAACTTTTGCTGCCTGATGATGTTGTACTCCCCAAATAGAGGGAAGGTCCTAAACTACCATACTGTTCTAGGTGTGAATACATATTTTTACATTTGGTTAATGAACAAGAAACACAAAAGAAACACTCGCCCTTGTTGTACCACTTCATTTGATGGAAAAAGAATATACAGGAGACTGCAAGAAGACTCCTTTGCAGTTGTCACATGCTTTTGTAGCCTAAATTGACATTTATTTAAAAGCACACCCATAGTGTGCTGAGTAACTAAAGATTCAAAACCTGTGGGAACCAGGACATCCTTATGACTGTCCTGGGAAGATTTATAAGTCACAAGAATTTAGACAGAATGATAATTAGCATGTCATAGGGTGAAAAAGTAGAATTTGGGGATTTTAGAATGTGAGATCAGGGGGCAAAGATGGAGGAAATGGGGTGTGTCCCTGAGCTTCTTCTTCGTCCTCTTGTTCTCCATCTTCTGTGGTTGTGTGGCACATTTTGGTTGGTCTAGAACAAAAGTACACTGTACAACATAGTGGATAGATATTGGAGAATTGTTATAAATAAAGCATACGTAATTTTCAGTATAAAAGATAGTGCCATCTCAAGGGTGGAAAAAGTAAAAAAAGGGCAAGAAAATACGGAACACTACAACCTAGCCTGGGGAGTTCAGCACAGCCTGGTCTGCAGAGAGAAGATCGTGGCAGGCCAGGGAACAAATATGAGATAAGCAAAGAATAAACAAATTCCTGAACACGAGAAAACAGATGACTCGACCACTTCTTCAGACGCAGGGCTGGGGAAAACAAAAAGCCTTCACAGAGACAAAGACAAGTTAAGTTAGGTGGAAGCCAAGCTCATAGAAGCTTCAAAAGGCCCAGAGAAGAAAACAAAACAGCAAGGAAAAACATATATTTATATTTTAAAACCCTAACAAAAACCAGATGCTACTTTAAAGGGATTAAGTAATGACTGAGTCTCTGTTATTCCTGTCTCTGATGTTTGATATCCAATGTGCATTTGGGTGCTGGATCTCCTCCTTAAAAATGACTCCTAGCCATAGGGTGATTGTCAGCAAGACAGCCATCAGTTCTGTTCCACAGCAGCCAGAGCTGGCAAACCATACAGTTTTAGAATTACGTCACAAGAATAAATACATAGGAGGACAGAGAGCAAAGAAAATGTGGAAGTGCACAGCAGAGACAAGAAGAAGATTTTCAAAAGTATGATTTTTCTCAACCACTTCAATAGTAAATAACGACGTCAAGTTACACATAGGCCAGTAACATTGACATGGATTCTGTAGGGTTTCTTCACATTTTTCTGCACACTATATTTTTGGATGGAAATTTCAAGAACATTCTAATCCACTTCTTGAACATACTCTGTGAAATTAGCTACAACTATTCCATAATACATTTTAGACTTGGTTGGAATGATATCCAGAAGGCTGCTTTATAAGAAACTTTCATCACTTTATGTTCAGAGTAGGCTTTTCTGTCTTTTTACTGCAGTGTGTTCCGATATGCATTGCATTTGCCAAAGTGTTACCTCCTCCTGCACAGTAAACGGACAAGCAAAACAGTTAAAACACTAAAACTGATCTGGAATTATTCCTTATTTCTTCTATGTCATATTTATTGTAGAAATATTCTGTATTAAAAAAAAGTCTGCAAATTTCAATATTCTTATGGCTGCTCAGGAAGATGATACAGTCACTGAGATTTTCCAGTTCCCAGCCTCATAAGAACTTAAATCTGCACATTTTCACATGCTAGTGCATTGGCCCCTCTTTAAAAGCAGGCATAAGATAAAAATAGTGAATCTTAGTATATTTTCACAAAATGGAAATAGTCATTATCAGTTTCTTCATTGCTCTGAAGGTTTGACTCCCCACCTTCAAAAAATAATAATAATAATAAAAAAACCCATCTCCCTTACAGTACTGACAGTGTGCTTTCCAAAGCAAACTAACATAATAACTGTGCATAGCAATATCATGCACAGTTTCATGTGTTCAAATAAATGCATTTAATGTAAAACACATATAATGTATTTTTTATTCAAATATTTTTGCAATAGGACCTTTTGAGACTTAAGTCTTCAGTTTTCTGGTTGAATACTGTATTTAACCTTTGTCAGAATGGTCACTAATTTATGAATGTTCTTTGATTTATCTATTTGTACTTTACTCTAATTTTAACTGTTTAAACTGGACTATTAGTGAAATACCTTGCTCTGCTTTAGCCAAACCCCATCTAAAAATTTCCAAATTTTTTGTTTCTGGTAATCTTTTAAAAAAATCTGCAACATACTTTTCAAATAGATAGATTGTGTTAAATGTCATTTTAATATTAATTTCTCAGCTGAAATTCTTTAAAATCTTGACTCAGAAATCATGTCAGTAACAACACATATCCTGAGGAGTAATGTATTTTCCTATGCTTGGTTTGAGAAGAATTTAAAAGCAGATACTGATTTATGTGATCATTTAATTACTATATACAAAAAACATAAACTTGTATGTAAAATACATGCCTATATTTGAAAATGTATGTTGTGTTAGTCGACTCAAGATCATCTGAAAGACAAGAACTTAATGTAGAAGACCTAACTTTTAGTCCTCGTCTGTGCTGTCACCTACAGATGATATTGTCTAACCTGCAAGAATTTTTCCTTCATCCTTCTTCCTTTATATTCTGAGTTTTTACTGCTGTCTAGAAAGTTTGCCATGATGTGATCAGAACTCTCTAATTGAAAAAAAAAAAAAAAAAAAAGAAAAAAAAAAAAAAAGAAAAAAGACAAGAGAAACAAATTAACAAAGTACAAATTTGATCTAAGTCCAGAGAATCGATCCAAGTATGTCCTGAAATGTGCATTTTTGCTGAAAAGCATGCGGCTTTTTTCATATCCCTAGAATTCCTCAATCTTGGCAAGACTTAGCACTGTTTTATTTCTTAGCTAATCTTTATAAGTCACTCTTCATCTGCTAAGCATTGAATCTTCCTAAACATTACAGTTTTACTATGAAGAGACAGTAAGACAGATGGATAGGGTTCAAGAAAATTGGTTTCCTAGTCAGCATTCATATACAGTATGAGTAAAATATAATCTACAAAGTGCAATCTTACAAAATTATTTTGCTTCTGATGGTTGGTATAGGAGATTTCCAGCAGTTAAAATAGGCAATACTTCTAAGACTTCAAATGGAATTGAAAATGAAAGAAACTTTCAAAGCAGAACCAATAGTTAGAATGAAACAGCTGAAAATGTGACTCAGGAACTGAAAATCTACACAGACAAAATTGTTGTATATCCCTCAAATTGTTACTAGATTTTGATTAGTTCCATAATTTAGCTACATTCTCCATAATATTAAATATCTGTGCCTTTTCCCACAGTTTTATTTTCCTAATGCTATATTATAAATTTTATTTAAACGGAGTCCAACATAAGGTACTTTTCTTTATCAAAACAATAATTGAAAATAGACATCCCATTGTTTGAACTTTGTATACTTGGAAGAGACCATCTTAGATTGTGTCATAATATGGGGTAAAAGACCACTCACTGTAAGTGACTTTAAACTAAAATCTTTTTTTCTATAAACTATAAACAATAAATCCATGACAAATTTATTGCCAACACATTTTGTGTTTATATTTGCTAAGCTGGGGAAATACAAATAAAAATTTATTTTATATTGTTTGATTTTGAGTAGGTTTGATTAGATTTTAGGAAGGAATTCTTTCCTGTGAGGATGCTGAGGCACTGGAACATGTTGCTCAGGGAGGATGTGGATGACCCATCCCTGGATATGTTTAAGTCTAGGTTGGATGGGGCTTTGTACCACCTAATTTAGTGAGTGGCATCCCTGCCCATGTCAGGGGGATTGGAAAAAGGTGGTCTTTATGTCCCTTCCAACCAAATCCATTATATATTTCTATGGTTTCTAAAAAGGAAGCTTGCTGCAGAACCCATGAGAGCTGCTTGCTCTCAGTGCGAGGCAAAGCAATGTTATTGCAAACTTGCCATTGGGGAAAATCTGGAAGACAGTGTTTTCTAGGTTCTTGAATCCTGCAGTGGGACTCATCACTGCCAGCATAAAATTCTAAAGGAAACTGACAAAACAGACAAACCAACAGGTAATCTACCTTTCCCTGCAAAGCAGCTCAAAGTTCACTTGACTTGATAGACTGTGTTGGTGGTAGAGGTGTTGACGTGTAGCATGGGCCCTTCAGGTGAAATCAAGTGTCTGTGCATGCTTAAAAAGTTTGCTCACATAAGAGAAATTTGAGTTTTCCAGAAGCAAAGGATTCTTTGGAAGATAGAAAAATCTATGATATAAGGAGTATTCTGCCATAATCAGAAGGAAACAGCCTACTTTAATGAATACTAAAAAGGATTAAACTATGGGTAGGAAAGACATACAGCAAAAAAGACAATTAATCTAGGAATAATAGCAAAACAAATTAAATTATTTTATGTATCCAATAACTAGAAATGGTACTGAAATTCAGTTGCTCAGGTGATATGGGGGCAAAGAGGAGAGGAATCAGTAAGGCAATAGAGGTCAGTGTAAATGATCCTTCCAAATATACTAAAATAACAGTAGTAAAGAGGTCAATGAAAATGACCTCATGACATTAAAAACTAAAAACAATTATGAAATCAGAGCTGCCATAGATCATATGAAAGTAGAAAGTAAAAGGAAGGAAGAGGCAGAGAATACCTCCTCTTCATCAAAATTCTAAGACAAAAGGAAGTCTTCCTTTTCTTCATTCTTTTCACTCACTTTCTCTTTCTTTCTCCCCCTCCTTCCTTCCTTTGCTTTTCCTTTCTTTATCTTTTTTCCTGACTTTTTTTGTCTTTCTGTCCTTCTCCCTTTCCACATTTCTCCGTGTACTCCAGATTAATTTTGAGTGCTCCAATGCTAAGCTGTGTGCCTAACTCTTTTACCTATATTCAGTTTTTTACAATTCTTTTCTCCTTTTTTCTTTCCACCTTTTTACAGAGGAAAGTGGCAGCAAAGGAGTGTTCAGCTTGGACAAAATGTTTTTAGGAGGTGTATCAACATGTTCTTCTTCCTACCATGTATACTTTTATCTCATGCATCTTACTTGTTTTACCACACTAATTATCTGGTGTGGAAAGTTGGGAAATTATGATTTCTTTGAAAAAATTTCACTGTGTGAAGGAAACAGCCTGATAACTGCAATTTATAATCACAAGCTGCAAAGCTGAGAGTTGAACACTAATGTTGTTGAACTCAATCCAAGTCTGAATGCCTGAGTCCTAGATATGTGTGTACCAGGAAAAGAAAAGGCTTACACTGTATTTTCATATACTGTTTGGGAGAGAAATCTTTATTCAGATTAGGGTTTAGAAATAGAGGTGTATAAACATGGGAAAACTTGCTTCAGTTTCTGGAAGCAAGGTTTGATTACAATTATCTTACTGTGTGCTCAGGTTTCCTTATTACTAACCTAGAAAACAGTGTTTGGCAATCTGATTTTACAAAAATATTGCAGAAAAAACAGAGGAAAATCAACTGACATGCTTAGATATATATCAATCTTGACCTAGGGAAAGATTAAGAATTTCCATTTCTAAGTGGATTTATGGAATTAACTAGATGCTGAAGCAAGTTTTATAAAGACCTTCCTGGGATTTTGAAGGATGTGATTAGACAAAGGGATATGATTAGACAAAGCCCTAAGGCATTTCCTCTAAATTCAGTGCTGACATCATTCTGAGAAGAAGGTGGAGCAGAAAAAACTCTAGGTACTATCCAACCTGTGTGTTTCTGAGACCGTAATGTGAAGTTCTTACTGTATGTGTAAAGATATATGAATGATGGATGCCGTGATTAATTGCATGGAATAAGGTTGTACATTTACCTCTGTCTATTTTTATTTATTTATTTATTTTATTACTAGAACAAAAGTGATAGTATAAGTGGAATCATAAGTGAATATGAAGTGAATATGTACCTATATATCTATATCTATGTATATCATGCACAGATGACCAAAAGAGACAATACTTAAAAAAACACATCCTGTAAAGTTGAAAAACTCCCTGGTAGTAGACAACTGAAGAATTATCTTTCCATAAATTGAAAGGATTCTCATTTCAGCGCATCCCTTTTCTACAGTGATACATATTAATGGAAAATAAGAGTGGTCTCATTTCTCTCCATGGCTTGCTGTTGCTGTCAAGCTGTGTAAGGTCAAAGAGTAGATTCTACATCTTTGTTGAGAGGTGGGAGAGAGAGCAGTAGTTAGAGAGATGGTACTACCATCTCTCTAAAATCTGTAGTATTGATGGCTGCAGAAGACTCCTAAAGCAAATGATCCAAGGGAAGGAATTATTATTCAGATTAAGGGTTTTAAAGGTCTTTACAGTGGAGTTTCCTCTGCAGTGTAGTTGCATGTCATATGTTATCTATTGTTACGTACCACTGCTTACCCAAAGTGAGATTTTGAATCAGGTTTATTACCAGAGACTGTCTGCTTTTCTCTGAAGTACTCAGCTTTGACCATGGTCCATTATGAAATACAACATTTTTCTTGTACAGTGCAGTCCTTTTTGTGTTCCTAACTGTTGGAATGCCAAGAACATTATTTTCCATTTGCTGGTGGAACTCCTTAGGGTTGTAAAGAAGAAAAAATGTTTTAGAGATCTAAATAAAAAGGAATGCATTTTTAACATATTGTGTCATTAAGAAATTTAGGAGCTTTTAGACAGATTGTGAAAGTAGCAGAAAATGAGATGCAGTGTTGCATTAGATATGTTTTTAGTATTTTCTTCTTTTTGTAAAAGCTGTAATTTTCAGAGTTTAGAACCAATTTAATGTCCCTGGAGCTAGAGCATTTTTGTACCTATTGTCCATTAGGTGAATTGCTAAGCCAAGAATGGAATCCATTTATAATGTATAAAATATCATAAAATGCTTTAAAAACAGTCTAGGTAGGAAAGAAATCATCAGGAGTCCATTAAATTTGAAGATGGTGAGTACTGAGGTTCTTCTTATAATCAGATAATGGGGTTTTGTGCTTTGATAAGAGGCATTAGATATAGGAAGATTTATTTAAAAGTTTGAGTTCAATAAAAATTTATACAGAACAAATGCAAAATGTCTTCTGTTTGACATTTGAGACAGCTTTCAAAATGTTGCTTAAAAAATACTGTGTGACTTCAGTAATATTTGTTATGTTTTAATAAAAATTAATAAATAACATCTGAAATTATAGTGTCAGACACCTGTCAGAATTCTCTGTAAAGACACCTGTCAGAATTCTCTATAAAGTTACATTCTCATGGCAGCATAACTTGGACATGAAAATGTGGTCTTATCAGGGAAGATCACAGGTGCTGACGTATTTGTTAGTCATTAAATCTTCCTCTGCAAAGAATTTAAATTGTTAAGAACAATACGAAGGGAATACAAAGGGAACAAGTGAATGTAAGACTTCCTGCAGAAGGTTCCAAGTTCTTCAGTGTCTCATTTGTGCCCAGCTCACAACTCATCTGTGTAAGTGTCCTCTGGCTGCACAGGGGTGATCTGCATGTGCAGCCAGGGCCAGCGGCTCTCAGGAGGTGGCTGTGGTAGAAGCCATCACGGCTCAGAGCCGTGCTCCTCTCAGCTTCCACCAGCAGCTGCAGAGGAAAGAAGGTCTCAGTACTGTGTATCTCGGGCAGGAGGAGGGCTTCATTTCAAAACAGCTGATGAGGCCTGGAAAAAATAGGAACAGGCTTAAGATGCTGTGTTTTTGCATTTATTTCTGCCTGTTGACGAGAAACTCACTGAGATATCCTAAACAAGTTTTTGCTGCACTGTTGAGTCTTGATTCCTCTGTGATTTGGTGTACCTTTTCTCAAGATTTTTACTCTTTCTATTCTGGGAAGAAGATGTATCTCCCAGTGGGAATCTGTTCAGTGTTCAGACAAGGAATTAAGGAATATTCTGGATTTGATAATCCCAAAATTAAAAAATCTGAAAGTTAATTTAGGTTGAAGTTAAAACATAATTTCCCCAAACTTTTCAATGCAGAAAATGTATTTTAGTGCTTAGTCAACATAGATTAAGTATGCTTCATCCTCGCTATGTTTTTTTTTAAGAGAATGTTTTCTTTTTGGAAAGTATTAAATCCATCCAAACATATCATTATTTGGTCTATTTTCTATGCATCATTCTAACACATTTTTGGCTCATTTACAGATATCCTTGTAGTTCTTTCTGCAATGTCCTTATATGGCTTCTACTCCAATTGGAGAGGTTTATGTGAAGCAACAAGCTGAATGATGATTCCTAGGTTTTATTTTGGACTGTTGAGCTGACCATGGGGGATGGAACAGTGTAAATGGCAACTTTTTGCAAATCAGTGATTTGGCATGGAAAAGGGTCAAAACATTCTAGAGTAAATATACACTGCAAGAGCTATGTAAGAACTGAGAAAACTATTTGAAAACAACGGTGGTGCACTTAGTGGATGATTTTCAGGACAGAGAAGACACAGACAAAACAGAATGTTACAACTTTTAAGTTCTCCTTTCTATCCTGCCTCTCCCCTCTCATTTCTGTGTCAACTTAACTTTACATACAGATTTACAGTTTTCTAGTTCCTCCAGAGCTCTCACGATGCTCTGGATAAACAGTATACATTTCACAGAAAACACACATAGGTGTAAATTCACCCAAGAGGTGAATTAACTCACTAACAACTAAATTAACTCACCTTGGAGTTAAATTAAATGCATGTTAATGACCTTCATGTATATGTTACAGTGCATGCTGCAAGGAGCCTGTGAGAGCGACCTGCACCTCAGCTGGGTGAACGCTGCTGACGGTAATGGCAAAGGGACAGGTCCTCGCTGGAGTATCTGAAGGTTGTTTATTCCAGGGACAAGAACAGCCTCAAATGAATTCAGGGATGAGAACAGACTCAGGCTAAGGGCACATGGTTAAATACAGGGCAAAAGGGGCATGTCTGAGTGTCGACGTCCAATAGGGACAAGGGGAAAGTGGTGCAAGGGGGTGGCTAAAGACCAAGAGAACCAACGGAATAACAGGGGTGGAGCACATGCAGCAAAACAGAGCCAATGGGGATTAAGGGAAGGAAGAATATCATAGGAAAGGTGCATAAATGGTAAATGGGTCTGAACAAGGGTGATATCAATTTTTACAAACTATTAAAACACCAGAAGCCAAAAGGTATTAGCATGTGGCTGCAAAGGCCCATGGGAAAAACATTTTCCTCACCCTAATCTAGAGGAGCATCTCTCTTTTCTTGTGTTGCCCCCTCCAGGGTTGAGGCATTTTTGTAACAGGTCCCTGGGCCTCCACATATATAGCAGGAAGCAGATATTTTAAAAATCTGTCTCTATATACATACGGAATCAAACAGCACAGCTGCCAATTAAATAATAGCATGTATACCTCCAATAAGACTTGATTTGCAGACAACTCTTTGCATTAGAATCTTGCACCTTGAAAAATCCGTCTTTCTGTATTTAGAATTAACAGGCATTTTGAAAAGTACTGGGAAGGTCCCAAGGACCGTTATGAAAATGGAACACATTATCAGTAGAGAAAATAGCGGTGACTCCCCAAATGGGTGAAACATAGTAGGATCACCATTTGGGACAGAAAGCAAATATGTCAGATGAGATAATTCTATTACAGGAAGAAGGATGTTAGTGATTTCATACAATGTAATGTGTATGCAAAGGGAATTTGTTTGTATTTTACTTCTTGATGTGACCACCTATGTCCTTAAAATCAAATCAAACTGCAACAGCTAGGGAAGAAGGCTATGGCAATGGCTATCAGACTGCAAAACACGGCTCAGGAAAAGATTAAAAAATATGCTTTTCAGAATTAAATATGTAGTCAGAGATGTTTTAGCTAGGTATTTTCTGGTATTGATCACTATTTTTTAACTTGTGGCTATTTTACAATGTTTTTACAAGCTGAAGGTTGTTTCCGGTTTTTCAGACAGAGCAGTAAAAGAGAGGACCTTTAGAAGCGTTAAAGTAGATTTTTTATAATTTCTGAAAGACATTATTTGGTATAATTGCCTATGGTAGCAAGATCCATAATGGTATTCCAGGAAAGCTTTTCCATCATCCTGTGTCTATGTTTGCAGAACTAAATGTAGAATAAAATAGTAAGTCACAGATCCTTTTTGGTTCTCTAACCAGGACTCCGAAAGTTGATTATAGGAACTTGGGGACTAACCATCTACTGTCTCTGAGTCCACATGACATTTGGGCACAATGTGAGAGAAAACAGTGTGCTCAACTCCTCCCATTGTCTGCTGGAGACAAAGGAGGTACTTACAGCTTATTCACATGTTCTGGGAACTCCCATGCCCAAGAGACAATGCCCCCCCCCCCACTGGGGGCCTCTTTTCACAGTTTGTACTTCCTGGCTCGAAAAAAAATAACATCTGCCCCTTTAAGCATTGCTAATAATAGTTTTGAGGTCTCTAGCATTCCTTTTTTAGGTTTTATTTACAGTTGTATAGGCTGTATTATGAAGAATAGAAAGCAAAGAAAGGAGAAACCCGTGGTAATTCAGGCAACATATGTGAATCCTGGATGACACATCCTCTGTAAGACAAGCTGATTTAAAACTAATGTTTTAGCAGAACATTTTTTCTTGGCTTTTGTGATTGGGCTACAGTGATATTATTTGTTTTATGATTTAATATATTCATGGGACTTGCATTGACACCCTTCCAACAGAGACAGAGAAATGGTTTGCTCTGCTTGACTCTGCTTAAGTAGCAAGAGGATTCAAAAATTAGAAAATATATGTGAAGATATTTCCTTTTAATTTCTCAAAGACACTCTGTAGGGTAGCCTCATATCTTGTCTCTGGGTCTGGACAACAGGTGCCTCTTGTGGGAAGTAGAATGCAAGCAGTCCATTCCTGGAGGAATAGAAACTCTAACTGTGCCCTTGAGAGCCATTGCCAGCTCTTTCTTCCCTTCCTTCCCACAATAACACCAGCAGCTTGGTAAGACAGAGCTGCAATGCCTCAGTAAAAAACTATAACATATAGAATAGTGATCTCTGAACATCAAAAAAGCATTACTGTAATGTAAATCCCTGATCCTTAACCGTTAGTTTTACTGCTGTAAAGGTATAAATCTCCAGGTCCTATAGAGCCCACTCTGTGTTGGTCAGGGGCAGTGGTGAAGAGGAGTCAAAAATGTTGATTGGAGAGGAGATAAGAGTAGGGTTTCTACCTCTTAATATTTAAAATTTAGTAGCACAAGATACTAAACCTAAAAAGAAGAAATTACAAGATAAAGCACATACAATTTCCATTCTGAGGAGGAGATGAAAAATAAAAGAACATGCTAGGCATTCATCATATCATTTAATGAACACTGTGTTAAGATACTGCAGTGCTGAATGGTCCAAAGCTAGTTACAGTTGAGGAACTCAGGTAAGGAAAAATTGAACTATTTGCTCTTATTTTCTGGTTGCAGTTTGGCTACATCAATGTTTTATAGAATCTCTTCTCTACTTAGTCATCTTTCAAATGAATGCTATTGCTTCACCAGTGTGAGGCAGCTGCCATTGTTTGCCCTGTTAAGGATAAGCTGCTTTTTTGAAAATGAGCCAGAACTTGGGAAACACATATTTTATGGCCTAAGAGAATTTTTTAAATCCTGGATAAAAAGGCCATAACTCTATCATCTGAGAAAGTGAACTCCTTTTTTGTATTATAATAAAATTTATTAAAACTGTCGCATGAGGTTTGAATTTCATACAGTGGTCTTTTTAATTACAGGTCCCCTTTAAGACAGATCTTATCATCTATGCCAACTATTAAATAATGATGGTGGATATTGTTACACTATTGCATGTTACCAATTAGAATAATAACAAAAGGTCACAAAAAGTGACCTCTGCACATGGGAGATCCAGAGATAAGCTTCAAGCATTGGTTCCTCCTGGTAGGATGTCTGTAGACAAATTTTTCCAATAGCAAATAAATCATGATCTAGGAAAAATCTGGTGTAACTGAATGGCAAGTAACCAGATTTTAAAGAAGCAATAACAGTTTAGTTTAAAATTTTAGATGGCCCTACCTAACCTTACTACTACAGTACATTTTATTAGTACAGTTACCTTTTAAAGATGAGTGAATGATGAAAAATCTCATTGACTTGGGGCCTTTGACTTGTCATGAAAAAGCTCTGTCAAACATGCATTCTCATATGGTCACTGCAACTATGGGAGAGATCTGATAGACAGATGACATATACCAGTGTATGTGACATGGAAAGCTGGAAAAGAAAGAACTATTAAAACTTTACAAATGAAAGAACAGAATATTTCAGTTTTGTTAGAGTTGCTGTATTGCTAATGTAATACATAACGTCTTGTGTTATTTCACAACAATGGAAATAATGTGCTAAATTTGTTTTGATGGTGATAACTGGAGGAAAATCTCTATTCAGACATATAAGCTTCTATTATTTTGTTCTCCATAGCTACAACATTTTTGGCTTGCTCTATGGCAAGATCAATATTACTGATAAAAAACAACAGGTGAAGTTTGATAAGGACAGAGTGATAAACCATTTTAAGAAGACTATGTTGCAGCATTCTATCCAATGCACATTACAATGCTATTGTCCAATCCAGTCTTAAGAAATTATCCGTCAGACTGTATACCTCTGTTTTTCAATCTCACTCCCAGCACGAGGGTCTCTAGAACTTCTCTTGTTGTCTACAGGGTTTTTAAATTAATTTTTTCAAGTAGATGTTCAGAAGAAACAAGCAAGTGACTACCTCCCTACTGCTCAGTCTTGTTTTGACTGGGAGCTTTGGATGCTGCTGTGACAGATTCCTAATCTGCCAGAGATTGTAAGAACCATGTAGCTAAATTCAGTTGGGATAAATCATCAGGGTTGAATTTAAGCATATGTGCAGCATTTTTATTGGACTCAGGCCTGCATACTGAGTAATAAGCGATGGTGTGGATTTATGAGCTACAGATTTTATACGTGAAAATACTTGTTCCTCCCCAACAAAACCAAAATTTGCATTATTCTTTCTACACAGTCTTCTTGTTATCTGTGATCCAAAACATTGGCCTATATGATGCGGTACAAACTTCAACACATTTCACTATGCATGTATCCCATTCGTTCAGCCATACTGAGTCCTTGGCATAAGGCAAGAGCAAAACCAAAACCAAAAATAACTGAAAGGGAAATATGATATAAACTTGAAGGAATGTGATGGAGAAATAAATTCAAGTCAAACAACAGTTAACACAGTTACGACATGAGTGCGGTGAATATAAACTTGCCTTGAAATTATCATTACACGACATTAAAAACAATTTTATTTTTTACTTGACTTTTTATGCATCTGCTTGTACTACAGTCTTGGAAATTTGGGCAAATTCTGCTAGAACTATGGAAAAGCATTCTCAGAAAGATTAACTGCAAGAATTTGAGTAAAGAAATGAAAATCAAATTGTAAAATGGTGTCTCTGTGTCACAGATCGTCAAATTTCCCAGCCTCAGCCTCCAACACAGCTGAAATTGTCAGGAACAGAACTGGACAATGCAAATTGTATGGTCTCTCTGGTGACTTTTACAGAATTGCAGCAATATCTGTCTTAGTGTTCAGCTTGGTGAATAACTAGTGATAAGAAAGTTTTGTGGACCCAAGTTCAGGTAACTCTTCACATTTCACAATGGAGCATAAATATCTAATACTTTAAGATGCCTCTTAACTTTCAAAGTTTTAGGGTTTGGTTGGTTTGGGGTGTTTGTTTTTTTTTTTTTTTTTACTGTAACTCAAGTTTTCTTTCTGTACATTTATTTTATATTTACTTTTACAAGTCTTCTATATAGATTTCATTGCTTGTGCAGGCAGACACAAATTAACCTGAAGCAGAACTTTTGTGACCAGCAAAGATGGTGAGAAAAAGATGTGGGTCACCATATTTTCACAAAACATGTACTGAAACAATTAATTTCTTCCTTCTATATACTAAACTGTTAGGGAAAATATGATTTTTCTGGAAGAGAAGGATCATTAGGATTCATCCTAACATTGTTTGTGTCAGTGTTCACTGATAGCGATTTTATAATCTCATCCCTTTTCAAATGTATGTCAGCTGAATGAGGCACTTCATATATGGGTTCGGTCTCTTGCAAATACTAGGAAATGTTACTTTTTTCTCTATTACTGTGTGTTGAGATTTTACTGTGTTACAATCATTGCAGGTATTACATAAGTGAAGAAATTATCATGGCTCAGCTCATGAGTCTTAACTTGGTAAGCCAAAATAGTCTGATGGATCACCTGGATTTAGCAGGCAGAATAATCTACAGTCTTTGGCTTGTTCCAGAAATTTTAAAGCATTTAAGCTAACATTTTTGAAAAAGTACCTAATAGAAATTGCAAAATTAATAGAGAGAAGGTATGCAGATGTTGAAACGTATTTAGGTCAGCTTTGAATATCTCTCACATATAGGGGTTGTACTAAAAGAAGGAAATGAGCATTTGGTAGGATCTTGGCATCTTCCTGCTCTGCCTCTTTCCCACTATGACTACACGATCCAATTGCTTCCAAGTGAGCAGTGAGCTTGTTTAATTTGATTAAAAATAAAACTTTATAACCTTCTTTGACTATCACAGATAAAAAGACATGATTTTAATCTAGCAGCAGTGAAAGCAGCACTCTGACACTAGGCACCTCTAACAGTCCTTCCAGGGTAATTTTGCCAGATCCTGCCTATTTCTGAACTGTGTGCAGTAACACAATATGCCGTTCTTCTCTCTCTTCTCACTCTTTCTCCCTCTCTCTCTTGCTGCCTTTCCCTTTCACTGACATGGCATCTAAAGAACAAATTGCCTTCTTTGTCTGAAGCCCACTTGTTCACAGTGGGGCTCTTGATCTGAAAAAACCCAGACATGTCAGACTGTATAAACACTCAGGGAAAGATATATTTCATAAAGGTTCCCACTCTGGAAAATTATATGCTACTTTCAAAATGCTTTACCACTTTTAAAAGTGTAATTATACCCTTCTCCTTAATGACTGACATAGCATATGTTTACACATGTTTTAGCTGACTTATGACAGTACATAGAAGCTCATTGTGTGTATGGTTCCAAAAGCTAAAAGATAATGGGGCCAACATCTGAACCTGTCTGTTAACATTGCCCAAGTATTTTTGAACACAAAGTGCACCTAGTGCCAGTGCTTGTTCCCTCCCTAGCCTTTCTCTGTAGAATAAATTATGTTGTCATTTTTTTTCTCTGGTCTGCAATCCATGTCATGTCGACCCTTTCAATCCTGTTTCAGAATTTTTGGTTGGTTGGTGTCACGATCCGTTCATACAGGTGGGATGTCGTGATGGTTCGTTTATGGACCTTAGAGTGCAAAAAGGCAAACAGCAGGGGACAATTCAGCAGTTTAATCACAACAATGCACTTTTATTGAGTGCTAGCAACACAGTTATGCAATAGATGGGAGAGAGGGAGAGAGAAAGAAAGAAAGAAAGTGAGGTTGGGATATAGCTACCAACGGATGAGACGAAGTCCTCATGGTCCTTGGCCAATAGACGTGTCTTCCTTCCACGGGGAGATCTATCTTCCATGGGGAGGTCTCTCTTCCGTGGGGAGATCTCACTTTCGTGGGGAGATCTCAGATTGGAGTAGCTCGGGAAGTCACTTTTATAGCCCTTTCCATGGCAGGAGACAACAGGCCAAAAAGGAGGTGGGAGTCCTGGGTAATCAGTGTAGAAACAGACTGTTCAAAGAACAGGGTAGGACACACCAGAACAGGCCGATCCTCAATCAGCTCGCCGTGATGTTGCCCATTGTTTTCTTGCATGAGTTCACACACCAGAACAGGCTGATCCTCAATCAGCTCGCTGTGACATTGCCTATTGTTTTCCCATGAGAGCACCTCGGTCCGGTAAGCACCCCTGCACCAATTCAGGCAAACAGGCTTCCTGAGTTGGGGGTTTCACAGTTTCAGTCCAGTCCCCAGGGTCTTGTCAAAGACCGTGAGGCAGAATTTTTAGGGACTTTCGGGACCGTCTCTTACAGTTGGTTAGTTGTGGTGGGGATTTTTTGTTTATTTTGTGGTGGGCTTTTTTGTTTGTTTGTTTGTGGGTTTTATTTTGTTGTTGTTGTTGTTGTTTTGTTTGCTTGTTTTAAAGGTAATTTTTGATCAATATTTACTGAATGTTCACTTGATCATGCTGGCTTGGGCCCCTATTATCGGGCTGAGATACAATTTTGAGATATTATTTCATATTTTGGCTTTAAACAGATGGATGGAACCAAGAATTAGTTACAATACTGGAACTTTCCAACTTTATGTTCTTAGGTGAATATACCCCAAAGGTGTGGTGGCTGAGAATTATTATGCTTTAATGTTTCCTATAGGGAAACCAACAAGGTGGTCCTGTCCTGACAGTCACTGTCCAAGCATTGCTCTCACAATTATTGCTACCTCCTTTGAAGGTTTTGAGAAGTAATTCAAGACCTGGATATGGAAAGAATGCTGCTTTGTGAACTGCTGAGGAGCTACTGTCAGGTAGCTCAGAGCAGGGAGTACACAACAGCCAAGAGCTTTCAGTACTCCAGGAAGGCACACAGGCACAAGGAATGTGTTGGTTAAGCCACAGCTCCCAGGAAGCTTTCAGGATGAAGACATAAGTAGAACCAGGCCCTTGTTTACACTTTGTGAAAAAGACACTAAACAAACATAGGACCATCTGGTCTCTCACTCTCTGGGCCTCCAGGGTTGGGAGATTTACTGAGAAATAGAGTTCAGTCTCTTGAGGGAGAAATTGCCTTGCTTCACAAAACAGCTGTTCAGGGAATTCTAAAGCATGCACTAGAGAATGTATTTTTGCACCATTTTGGTGCTGCTAATACAATGACAAAAACTATTTAAAACTAAAACTACTAAAGCAGTGGACAAAAATTTTGTAGAGAAATGTTCCTTATCGTCTCTACTGCTACCACACACATTCTCTGACTGTCCTCCTCGGCTAACACTCTCCCAACAGAAGCATTTCTGTTATCTATTACCAACTAAAACACATGGACAGCTGCTTAGAACTAAAGAAACAAACAATTGCCTAAACTGACAAAGCTTACAGTGCACATCTAAGCAAGACAGGACATTAGTCTAGCAGGCAGGATCAATGTGTTTTCCCACTTGTGTATTGATGTTACAGTGTCTTCCTCTTTTCAAGATTAGTTAAAAAACTTTTGTATTTTTTATACCCAAATCATGAGTTCTGGCATTTCTTTGTAAAATTCCCCCCAGAGAAATGCAAACCCCTTATTTTCTTCGTGATTCAGATCCATGGTACCTCTTACAAAACTTCTCAAAGACAAAGATGTAATAACAGGTAACCTGACATAAATATCTTCAGAGTATAAACATTGTTCAACAAACTTTTAGGAGACTCCCTTGTGATGATTTCCTTTTCATCGGTATATCTTTCTGTCAACATAAACCTATGAACCCAAAAGATCAATTGATGTCTGAGGAAAAGGGGTTGAATTCAGAGCTGGCGTAGGGTTGTATGAATCAACTGAAGTCAGTAGGAAGTATTTCTATACCTTAGTCAAGGTAACTGATAAAATCAAACTTTTATATAATTTATACCATAAAAACAATTAAACATACTTGCTTAATCATTATAGAACCAGTGAAGTTACCTCTCACTCCCTTTGGAAACAGAAAGCCAGTGAACTTGTCTAGGACAAATAGTGATTATTTGCTTGGACAAGCCAATCAATCATTGAAATAGGTTTAACTTGCCTCTAAGGTAGAAGAGGGAAATGTTGCATTCACAGTGGTCAGTGGCTGTGAACTCTTCCAAACAGCTTTCTGGGGTCAATATCATTTTGTGCCATGCAAAAGTCAAACAAAATCAATGCTTCCCACTAACAATGTCCCTCTGCTCAGAGAATAGCAATTCCCTAAGGTATATTAATTTATTTACTGCTTTCACTTTCCTTAGCAGTGTTAAAGCTGAATGTATTTGAATATATCTGAATATCTCATATGTAATTAAAAGTGCCCTTAAGAACACACCTTTCTCTTTCAACGCCAGTATACATCTGAAGCATCAAATTGGAAACAAAATCACAATGAGGGTCAAACTTTGTTAGAAAGAATAAAAACTTACTGTTATTGAAATTTTTGCTTCTTCATATCCTGTGGTAAGAACGTGACTTCTAAGAAAGGTACTTTATTGTAAGAAATCTTAAATTGTTGATAAGATTTTGGATTGTTATAGTTTTTATATGCTTGCCATTGTATCTATAAAACATTTGGTATTAACACGTTGATGAAACTCTCTTAATACTTTGGCAAACCTCAGGCATGTCCTTATTTACGTTTGTAGTTATAACTCACATTCAGGCATCTAATAACACTCAGGTGATTAATATTATGTCAGTGTGAACTGAAGTGACAATAGTGTCTCTGAAATCCAGGCACTCACTGAGTTGTCTAAATATTGATTTGGATTCTTCACTTCACGCACTTTGGTCTGACAACTTTGTCCTTAACTGGTATCTTCGTCTCTATCCATCCAGTGTTAAAGATGTAAGCGAAAAGTAATTTTTCACTTGATTTTTCTCCCACTTAACTTTCTCTAACTGGTTTCCAATGTCTTCCTGATGTCCTATTTTCCTTCCCACTCTCTTATACTCTTATTAGTATACACACTAAAACATGTTGTTGAATATATCAAAAGAAGATTATACATAATTTTAAGCTTTTATGGTTCCACAAACCAAACACGTTTTCTCACTGGCTTTTCCTATTTGTCAAGCTAAAAAAAAAAAAAAAAAAATAAAAAATCCAATTTACTGGGCATTTTTCTGTCTTTATTCTTGTCTCTCCCATCTGCCAATGTTAGTTTTTAACTTTGATGACCATATCAAGCTTTATGCAACTGATATCTCTTAGAAGTCTGCACTGTACTGGTGTAACCAACATCATAAACTTTAGTTGTCCATTCTAACATGTAACTTTGAGCACAGATTGTCTCTGTCCTCCTTTAGAGAAATCTGTCTTAACAGTAAATTGACCAACTTGCAACTTCCTACCTTTCAGGACTATGGTTTCTTAAGTAGCAGTAGAAGCCAAGATTTCAGAAATATATGGGATAAGACACCAGGTTTTCAGTTGAGAAACAGTGTGGTACAAGGACAGTTAGTGTCCTTCTGGTCCTTACAGCCTATTGACCTCTAAAATACAATTGATAGTCCCTAAGTGAGCCCACAGTCAGATGCCAGTCTTCTTTACTTTCCATGCTAGATGGAGCTGCACATGGTACAGATTCTGCAAGGTCTGCATGCACTCCACTTTTTTCATTTCAAAAGCATTAGAGGAATAGATCTTGGCAGTGGTTAGAAGAATGACAGCTGAATAGAAAAGAGACTGCCTTGGCATCAAATCACTGCTCAGCAAGGGCAAAGAGATGCCAAAAAGCAATGGATCCTGGTTGATGAGGACAGAAAAATGAAAAGCAGGTGCTTGCTTTTGGTTGTTTTTAGACAGTTACAGGCATATCTCGATCACCTGTGTTCTGAAGATGTTAATAGGAGGAAGAAAAGACAGGAAGTAGTGTCTTAAATTTTATTTAATTAATTGAAAACAATGTTCTAAAGTTATGACATTTAACTTACTTTAGCACAAATGAATGAACATTCATTAACCCAAATTAAAAAAAAAAAAAAATAAATAAATAATAAAAAAAAAGCTAGAAGGAAGAGTTCTGCTGCTGCTTTATTCTCAGAGTATTAGGACTCTAATACATCTTCTTGACTTTGATAAATATGAAATTATTTGACTGACATGAATGAACAACTAGCACAACTAATGTATTGGATTTGCAAGGCAAGATTTTGGTAGTGGTGGGCCTTCAGGGGCAGCTTCTTTGAGAAGCTGTCAGAAGCTTCCCCCATATCTAACAGAGCCAATAACAGACAGCTCCAAGATGTACCTGTGGATAGCCAAAGCTGAGCCCATCAGCAATGGTAATAATGGCTCTGGGCTAGTGTGTTCAAGAAGAGGAAAAAGTCACTGCACAGAAGCAACTGCTGAGAGAATATGTGACAGAAATGGCTCTGTAGACAATGAGCTCAGTGAGGAAGAAGGGGGAAGAGGTGTTCCAGGCACCAGAGCAGAGATTATCCTGCAACCCATGGCGAAGACCACAATGAGGTGGGATGTCCGCTGCTGCACATGGAGGTCCATGATGGAGCAGAGATCCACCTGGAGCCCATGGAGGACTACATACTGGGGTAGATGGATGTCTGAAGAAGATTATGACCCCAAGGGTAGGAACCCATGGTGCAGCAGGTTTGCAGGCAGGATTTGGAACCCCACAAGGAATCCACACTGGAGCATTTTGTTCCAAAGGGACTTCACCCTGTGGAAGGTATTCACACTGGAATAGTTCATGAAGAACTGCAGCCAATGGGAAGAACTCACATTAGAGGAATTCCTACAAGACTGTCATCTGTGAGAGGAACCCTACACTGGAACAGAGAAGACTGTGAGTGGTCCTCCCCTTGAGGAAGAAGAAGCAGCAGAGGCAACATGTGATGAGCTGACCATAATCCCAGTCCCTCTGCCCTTGCACTGCCTGGGGAGGAGCTGGAGAATTGGGAATAAAGTTAAGGCTGGTAAAAAGGTGGTGGTGGGAAGGTGGTTTTAAGATTTGGGTTTATTTCTTATTATCTTACTCTCATTTGATTGTAATAAATTTTTATTTCCCTAAATTGAGTCTATTCTGTCCATGACAGTAAGTGATGAAGGATCTCTGCCAACTTTTCTTGCTCTTAGGGAGTAGATCTTAATGCAAAAACAAATAAGAGGCTAATGTTAGAAAAACTCCTCAGTAATTTTACCTTCATAGTGTAAACATAACAGATATTTGACACTGTAGGTGTGAGTTTAAGCAGACACTAATTTTTGTGATATTATTTTTATGGATTCACAATGTATCATTCTTTCAAATGACCTAGGGCACAGCAGACATTGTTTTGAGATTGAATTTCCTAATCTGACGCTGTCTACTTTAAAATGACTCCACCTTTCCTTTCTTTGCTCTTTTCTTACGACTTAGATAGGAATTATCTTTAGAACATGAGCAAGAAATGTTTCTACTATAAAATAGATGCAAATTGTATTCTTGTGAGAATTTTGTTGGTATCTAATTTGAAAGAATTTTGAATAGGTAAGAACTTGTAACATTTATGTGAATGTGTGGATTTATTTTGAATGATGCTCTCAAATCTCTAAATATTTGAAGATTTCATACTTAGAATGTTATTTTTAAAAACTGATGTATAGATTATTAATATCACAGAAACAATTTTCAGAGAAATGGAAAAATCTAAATAAGCCTTGCTGTTTCAAATAATGGTAATGGAAGGTAGTGTGAAATTTCTAAGTGAAAATATGTAAATATTTCTTTTAAATAGTAGACTATTTTTGGAGAATAGGAGTACAGTTTTATTTTCATTTATAATCCATTTAGTACTTTTTCTTTACAGTTTAAAGGACCATGCAGACAAAGATAGCAATTAATAGTACTGCAATATACTCTCCCTTTGTTGTGCTCCTGTAATTTATGATAAAATTGTGGACCATCTAGAGCACAGAAAGCAGAAAAAGAAAAGAAATATTATATTCTTGGTGTGAAGCTTCAAAAATAATACCTACCTTTTAGTCTTGTTAAATTCAGAATTTCTAAACACACTTAGCATACAAATATTCAACAGGTTTTGAGCCTCTTCTTTATTAAATCCCATTCTGGTTTTCAAAAATAACCCCATAGACTTAGAACATGAAAACATGTAGCAGTCTTCTGTCAGTATCTTTTTCTGTCTATTGTTACAGGGAGATTTTAAATGGCATCAAGTTGGGTTACCTGAAAAATTCTTTTTATATAGGCCTTAATTCTGCATCTTCATGCATAGGTTTAAAAGGCTGTGCTAGTTCATAATTACACAGTAAGTACAGTTTGGGTCCCTGAAAGCTTAATCTGTATCATAGAATCATGGAATGGTTTGGGTTCGAAATGTCTTTTAAAAGTCATCTACTCTCATCGCCCTGCAGGGTGGGGAAATCTTCAACTCATTTGTCTGAGAGATCATGAAAGTCTATACCTGCATATCTACACTATGCTTACTTGAGTATTTTGCTTCTCATACTATCGCAGCTTCCAACACTACATTGACAAATGCTTTAACTGGTGTAGGCTAAATGCGTGTGAAACAAGTAAAATACACAAATTATCTGTAGTTCAACACAAAACCTTTGCTTGGAGGTGCAGGCATGGCTAAAAAGATGCACCTTTAAGCATAACATACATTCAAAGGTGTCTGCTCTGTTTCAGAGCGTTTGGACAAGAACAGACAGTATGGCACATAAGTGACAGTAAACCAGTCTTTAATTACTGTGCAGCCTCCTCTCAGCCAAGTATTATCTTGGCCTGAGTCAGGGAGTGCATGCACTTTGAAAAACATAAGAGACCTGTACTGGAGGGTTAAATGTTTTGTACAGAAACAAGTACAAGGGATAGAAGAAAAGAAAAACAGGTGAAGGTGTCCAGGAGGGTACCATAAGGCACAGGTTAGCCTTGACATAATGACAGAAATATTGTGTCCCAAACCTGCATTTTTCAAAATCAAGTTTTACATCATTGCTGCACAAGGCACAGCCCTAGCTCAGCCCATGCACAGTCCAGCTTGGCACAGTCCAGCACGGTGAGTGTTGAGCAAAGACACTAATTCTGCAGGCAGATTTCAGATCCAGGGTACAAAGCAAAGGATGAACCTTTGGCAGCAAACACCTTCCATTACCTGCAATGCCACTAATGTGCTGTGCTGTTCTTTGGCATGTGAGAGTCCTGGAAATCTGTCTCTATCTCACAGTAACTCCCTGCCCACCTGTGATGTGTTGGGAGTCTCATTACTCATTCAGGGAGGATGGATGGGCATTATTTAGGAATCTGAACAGCCTTCAGGAACAATGCATTTCCCATTTACAGGAAGGTATTTTTTTGTAGCCTCACTAAACATACATCACTACACCACAGGGTAGTGATGGCCTAAGGATTGAATCAAGGGACAAATTATCTTCACCTAAATTCAGGAGTTAGAAATTAATAACCAGTAAACTGTCAATTCATATAATACCTATAGGTAGTTACTGTACATGACATAGGGAACAGTAATATATGTTTGACCTAAATGTCCTAGCCATAACATCGCCTTTCAAGGTTCATCTTGTCTTCATCACTATGTGTATCACCCTATCTCTGTAGCCAGCAGAGGCTAATGTTATCCTATTAAACATTTGAGGTCTGATTCTGTACAGGAAATGGAAGCAGCTTCCAATGCAGTCCATTACTGAACCTCCAGTTACCCTAATCCCACCATCCTTTGTGGCTGCAAGGTTTGTGGAGGTCTGGTACATTCATTTTCTCTTCCACGAAAGTGTGACTTGCCTGCTACCTGGTGTGCTGCTCTTCATCCTTCCATCTCCCCTGCATACATTTAGCATCAGGCCTGCTTCATCTCTTGATCCTGCATATTTCTTGTTCTGTTTTCCTACTGAACTGGATGGTTCCTGTACATATATATTATTATTTATTGTTTTCCTCTGGTGACTTTATGATGCTAAATTGTATTCCCATTCATCTCTTTAGCCCAGAAATAAGTTTTTCACCTTTAAAACTACATTTGAGAGTGAAGGTGGGACAAGGAGAAGCAGTGGAATGTCTGAGGTGGTTCTTTTCAAAACATAAAAAGCAGAGTTTTTGGCTTTTTCTCTCACAGACTGTGCTGTCTGCAGCACGGATGGCGGGAGAGAACTCTCCTTTCTTTTTGTTAGATTTTAGCTAGCTGAGGCAGAGAAGTTCCCAGGGCAGTGGCTTTTCTTTTTCTTGGAACTGTTCAAACCTGCTTTGGACTGAAATCCCAGAACACCAGGAGCTCACAATGGGGTCCACTGGGGCTCAGGACACCGCATTTCCCAGCATAGGAGGGACTGATGGAGACAGAGAGACGAGCTGCCCCCACGACAAGGACTGTCTGAATTTGCCATCTCTTCAGAACAGTGAGAGGCTTCATTTTTATGCTTGTGAATACTTTGCAGGTTAAATAAACAGACTTTTTCCCACTTTTCTCCAAGGAAATATTTTCCCAACCAGTAGGGCAGGGCCTCAAATCTGCATTCTACAGAGACCCCTTTGTAAGTTTCCTCCCAAATTTACCCTAAACCAGGACAGTTGTGCTATTTTTTTTCTAGTCCCCCATGTTGTAGCCTAGATCCTACACCAAATTCCATAACTGATGTCACTAATTTTCTACTGTTCCCTGGGCTTGACAGTATTTGTATCAAGAATATTTCCCTTCTTGTATCTACCAATTAAACAAAGATTGCCAGTCATCTTTGGCCTCCTCTATGCACCTGGATTTCTCTTCACAGCCATTAGCAGGTGCTGCCCTCATGAACTCAAAAGTTTCTTGAATAAAATTACATTGATCTTTTCTAAATTTCTGATTAGTTTTTTTCTTAATCTTGATCCTCTGTGATCTCTGTGACCTGTCAGTGGATGTCATTATCCACCCCTGTTCTGACTCCTTACTTCAGAAACATCACTGACCAGAGACAGAGGTAATCAATTCCCAGGGGGTTTCAGCCAACACCAGCTCCTGGAATTGTCCCAGTACTAGAGTGCCATGCTACTCCTAGGGCAGCTGCAATTAAAAAAAAATAAAATAAAAAATTGAGACGCACAGATTCATTCACAAACCCACAAAAGCCCATGTCAGATCTTTAATCCCCTCTGGATGTAAACCCATGGAATATAAGTCAAACTTTGTCCCTTTATGAATGCAGTAGCAGCCATACAGGATCAGAAATGTGACCTTCATGCATATGGTCCAGAAATATTTGGTGCAATCATTGGTAGAAATGTATGGAAACTAACCCATTTGATGTATCTGGCACTGGTGTGTTAGTGGGTGGTCATTTACAAACACTGCAGCATATTTGTTTACCAAAAAAATCCCTTTCCATATTTTAACTAAATCAGAGAAACTGGAAATGAGGGTTTTTTGTTTCCACTAAACACATCTGTCTGCTCATCTATATACACTCATGAAGAAATTTCCAGTCACTCAAGTCTCCAGGGTGTTTGAAAATGTCTGAAGTATCTTTAAAGAGCAGATTAGCATGTATCCTAAAAGTTAGACTGTAATACTATTTAACTGCTCTATTTTTCCATTATGGGCCTGTCAGCAGGAATATGTTGCCCTATAGTACATGACAAGTGAAAACGCTAGTAACATTGTTTTCCATAGACAGAAAAAATACCGAAGAAGCAATTTCTTAGCTAAAATGTCACCTGTTAAATGTATGGGGCTCACTATATTTTTGTTGCCTTGGTAACGAATGGTGTAAAATGACTCCTTTGCACAGCTCCATCAGAATGATTGCATCCTGGTTTTCCCATCATTTTACAAGACTCTGTGTTCATTCTCTCTTCCTGACCATATTAAGTGTAAAGAGATTGAATTACTGTGCTGTACACTCTCCATCCAATGTGGATTTAAGAGTTGATATTGATGTTCTGAGAACCACGTTCTTCTTCAAGAAAAAAAAGCTACAAATTATAATGAATTTGACTTTTATGTATCGACCGCTCCAGTAGTGAAGTAGTGTTTCTGCACCCAGGGAATAGACATGGCATGATCAGCATTTTTCACTTGAACGAATCCAATTGATAAAGCAATATATTCAGTGTCACTTTGCTTGATCTCCAGGTTTAACAATAGTCATGCTAAAAGTAGATACATTACTTCATAAATTTCACTCATAAAAAATGTGCTAGCCATTGCTTTATACAGCTGCACTCTTTCCAACTTTTTACTGAGCAGGGCAGAAAAAGATGAACAGAAATATTATGCCAAAAGCATGTAAGTGTGGGCAAGTGGCTGACAAGTATTGGTAGTATTCCCATATTTACAGCTAAAAGCCCCCAACATTGCACCATGAGGTGGGTGGTGATTAGCATGTCTCTTAACACATGTGCACCTTGAGACCAAATGCTGTTCTCAGACTGATACTGCATTGCTGGGGAGCTGCAGAAGCAACCCGGGAGTCACTGCTTAACTAATTAGGGTACACACAAACATTTTGAAGGTTTCTGAACGTTACAGTACCTAACTTTTTTGGTTATAGAAAAAAATCACTGTGCAACTCACTAAAATACAAATATGATATAACCACAACGTGAAATGGTATGTCATTCACTCATGTTACAGAGGATTCTTCATTAAAGAAGATGAACAGTAGTGCAAGTTTTTATAATTAAACATAAGCTATGGAATATCACCATTAAAATTGTACAGACTAAAATATATGTTTAATATTTTTTTTCTGTAGTGCAAGAAATACCTTAAAACCCCCCTATGTGTATAATTGAATTTTTTTTCAGAAAAAAGTCTTCTTGGAAATTAATATTTCATTTAGAATTGCAATCCAGAAAAAGACGAAGGGGAAAAAGGTGAATGTTTAGTGCATGTGTATAAGATGCTTGCAACATTAAAATAGTGTGAAATTGAGATGAACTGTTTTCAGCTAGTTTATTGTGTTCATCTGGGGTCCAATCCAGTATTTTAAGGCACCCGGTTGTTTCTTTTAGAAGTTTTGAAGTGCTTAATCCTAAGTTCTAGCAAGTAAGGAGAAGAATACAAGTCTTGATATCAATGATTTCTTATTTAAGATGCATCTAGTAATGTAAGCTGCAGATAGCTAATCTCAAACTTTATTGGCAGTCTTTTAACTTATTTGTTCTGCATCTTGGGTTGTGTAATTAGTGAGGTAGCCTATTTGCTCTCAGGTAGAACTCTGTTTAGACAACAAAATAAATTACTCAGTTTGTCTTGAACTGGAATTCACCAATACTCAATGAATGCTTCGGAAAGTTAGGACCTGGACTTCAATGGTTTCTCCAGCTTTTCTTGCTGTTGCTGCTTGTGATGGCTTTGCTTGGTCACCTATCAGGTGCAGCATAGCTGTGCTGAAATGCTCATGTAGAAAGGTGGTAAGAATGGTTTTGCTGGTATGTTTAGGTGTTCCCTAAATGACATGAGATTTCACACTATTATCCCTAGAGAGTTTGCAAATCATCTTGGTACCATGACAGTTCCTGTAAAATCAGCTGAACTTAATTAATTTGCAATTTCTTCTGCCTTCTGAATTGCCTGAATTCCTTTGCCATATTTTCCCATCACTTTTCATACCTGGGACTGGATCATACACAGTATATTTTGGCATACCTCAGATGTATTTGACAAGGATGAAAATCTCTGCACAAAGAGAGTATGAGTACATCATGAGGAGCAGACATCTCTTCACAGTGAAGGCAAATGGGTTACCAGAGCAGGGTTAGTGGTCAGATCTGCATAGTGCCTGTGGACCTGAACCCATTGTCTGGCTGTGTGATCAATTGTTATCAGCTTGTGAAGCAGAGTCTCAAATCCTCAGGAAATTTTACACAAAGGACAGATGAAGATTCTCATTTGCTTAGCAAAGCTGCAATAGTAGTACTAGTAGCAACTATTAGCAATAGTAAAAGTACCTTCCTAAGAAATAATGACACAATGCCTAGCTTTTGAACTGCTGACAGTATCCACACTGTTACCCTAAAAAAAGTTGTATTTGATATAAAGTACTGTTTTGATTTGTTTTTGTTTTTTCTGTACTTTAATGATGACATAGAGGATAATCTTCTCCCTTTGGACCAACTGGTAAAAAGGCTTTTTCATTTTGTGCTCAATCACTAATACCATTCCTCATCCACATTTTAGGGAAGGTGAAGTCTGCCACACATTACTGCCCTGTAAAAATATTTCCTTTGCAGGATTTCGGCAGCAGGAGGAACTAACAAGCATTGAAAACCCTTTCTGGAGTGCATCACACCTAGTGGGCTTGTGCAGTCATCCGAGAAATTTCAGGGTGGCCGGGAGTTTGGGAGATAGGGCACATATCAAGGAAAGAAATGTCGTGAATGGTTGGAAAAGAAAACAGCATGGAGTCATGGTGACAAAAAATAACCTGTTCTAACATCCCTCATTTTTGAGATGTTGCTGCTGTTGCCCTCCTGGCTAAAAAAGGTTTCTTCCCTCCCTTCTCAGTAGTAATTATGAAGGCAATGATTAATGTTTTGGACTCATGAGCACACTATATTTAGACCAAACTACTGCTGCCCTCTCCAGAAGCAAATAGGCTGACAGTTTCCTTTATGCAGCTCTGGGTTAAATTTCTGATCATCATTTTTCCTGGGCTGGTTGAAAAGAAAGAGGTGGGGAGAGGGATGGAGGGGAGAAAGATTTTTTCCAAAGTAATTGGACCACCTGCCTACAATCATCTCTGACCTCCGGATAAATGGAGGATTCCACTTTGCTGCGCTTACACGGTCCTTCAATACTCACAAGCATAAATAAGGCTCATTTAAAAAAAGGTAAATCCCTCTGTAAGGATAATTAAATGGTGATGAGAAACCCTACCATAATAAAAGCTCTCAATGGCTCAATGAAAAATGAACTTTGCCTCCCTTATGTGCTTATGTGTGTCTGTGTATGAGTGTGAGTGAGATAATTCATCCTACAAACACATTGATAAATGTAATATTTCTTCACCTCTATTCACTGCAATACTTCACAGTAATGCAGTACAATTGTCTTTCTGAAACCTCAATATCCCTCTCTTCCACCTTTGTCCCCCCTGGAAGGTCATTTTAAAATCTCTTTTGACAGCCCTAACTGATCTTATCATAAATCATCCAACACATGTGCGTGCACACACACACACACACACATGCGCATACAAACACAGTCACACACACCACAGGCACAGCACATAATCAGGATGTTGCTGGCTAATTTAGGCCCACTGATTTGATATAACTGGGTAGAGTTTTATTATACCCTGTGATTGTAAATATGTCTGCTCTCATTCACAGCCTGGGGAAGCTGGAGGTCCATTACATCTTAATTGAGTAATTTCTTTTTAAATCTCTGCAGGCCAGGTTGCTGCTTCCGCAGTGACCAATCCAGGACATTGATCTCAGTCATTGCCTGGCTCAAGAAAATTCTGCTCATATGTCTTCCACCTATTTCTGCAATTTTGATTTTTAAGTGTCCTCAAAGGCCATAACTGGATTTTTGTTATATATAGTGAGGCAATGAGAAGGACGACCTGGAAGCAGATAATAAATTCATGTTTAGATGGACAAAGCATGCAACTACACCTGGTGGGGCCAAGAAATGGAATGGGCTGAGCTCTTTGGTGGAGAAATTATTCAAGAATATTTATCTATGACAGAAGATATTTGGAGTGATCTTCATGTTTTCTCATATCCAGACCTTAAGAGGAAACTGAATTCAGCTTTCTATGTGGAAAGGCAATAATTTTGGACTTTCATTCCTCTAAAGTAGCAATATTGCCTTTAGAAAGATATATTTTAAAAAAGTAAAAAATTGTAGTTATATAGATCCAAGCACAGGTATGTATAAATTCTCATATACATTTTTTTCCTTTATTTTTTGTGTATTTAAGAATTATTTACCCAGAAAAGAACAGAAAAGTTAAGGACTTAACAACAGTTTTTGTGTCTAAGGTCACTGCTACAGAAAATGATTGACTGATATTTATGGGCTGAACACCAGACCTGTGAAATTACTTTTTGCTTCAAATATGTCTGGGCAATGTCAGAAAGTCTAATGATGAACTCTATACTATTCTTTTAATTCATACACTTGTAGATTAAACTTACATCAGTTTAAGGGCAGACACTGCCATTTGTTCCAGTAGGGATTCTTTTTTGGTTTCAGTCCAATTTCAGCTGGAAAAGGAAACATTTTCCTCCAAATATACCTCCAAAGCACAGACATCACAGTTTTCACTTCAGACTATAAGGCTAAGGAGCAAGAGGCAGGAGTAGTCTGACCAACATTGCTCCCTAATGTGTTGCCTCAGATGGCAAGAGGCATACCAGGCGTATTCAGGGAGAGGGGAAAACACCATGAATCAATTTTATGGACAAAAAAGTCAACCCCGTCCAGCTAATACCTGTCTCTATAGCTAAATTTCTTTACCTTGTTTTAATGTTGATTTGACCAAAAAATGGGCCACTTCCCCGCCCCAACAACCCCAAATAGATGGCTTTTATCTATTTTAAATTATGTGACAAAATCTAGCCTTTTGAATGCTTCATGCTGCATGGTAACACTGCCAAAAGATAAGCAGGAGAGCGCATGCACTGTTTTTGTCAGAAAAAAAGACCAGGGAGTAGGAAATCATGGGGTGTGATTCCCACAACCTCTGAATCTGCTCAGGTTGTTTTTTTGGGGTTTTTTTGGGTTTTTTGGGGGTTTTTTTTGGTTGTTTTTTTGCCTTTTTTTTTTTTTTTTTTTCTTTAGAAAGAGGCAGCAATCAGTGCTGATTGAAATACCTTTGAATGCAGTTATAATGAAATTCCATTTCTCGTCCATGCCAGAGTTGCAGCCATTGTTGGTAATGGTCTCCTTCAGAGCAATACAGTCATTGCTGCCTTGTGCGGTACCATGTGAAGCAGAGGCAGTCAATCCCTGAATACAATTTAACAAGAAGGGTTTGCTGTAGAGTTTTATCCAGGGCTCATCTGTCTGCTTTCTGGATCTGTCCTGAAAAAAGAATAAACTGTGCGTATTCTGTGGGAACAAAGAAGAAGACCTTATAAAGTACATTTTTATTTCCAAACTGGCAATTTGGATAATTTTACTTGCCTGTCCAGGTTCCTATGATAGTATTGTGTACATATAATGATCCATTGTTTGAAACATTGATTGATTTTGACTTGTTTTGTGACAGGTCAGTTCAAACCTTTAGGATACAACAGAGCCCTGTGCATGAATCAGAAAAACTGCTGCTTTAAAGGAACCGTGAGTGAGAAGCACACATACTCTAAATAACTCAAAATAGTTTCTTTGCATTCAGTCTTGTTAATGACCAGCAGTGAGCAACAATTGATTTTTGTTGTTATTGGATATGATGCAGAAATTAAGGGCCTCTCCTTATTTAGTTACAGTTTAAGGATTATTATTTGCCAGTAGGGTTTCTTATTTTCCCATGTGAGTAAACACACAAAAGAGCTTTGGTGACAGATAGTGAAAGAGTTTATCTGCCTCTAATGTTTTCTGTACTGATAATATATAATGCCTCCTGCATCAACTACAAGATCCAGTCCTCTCTGTTAGTTTTAGAAAGAGATTTATGTGATCCAATGATCTTTTCTCTCCCCCTAAATCCAGTTCCTAAAGAAAGAAAATATCCTGAAAAACTGATCTCTTTTCCTAGTAGTTTTCCTCAGTGTGGAATGCATTTCAGCTTTGTAAAATATTCTTCGAAATCTCCCTCTTTGCTTTAAAATTGGGGTCCTTAATTGACTCTGAAAGCACTGGTGCACCTAAATCAGTGTCAGAAACTTGGAAACCTCAGTGGATTATTTCCAATCTGGATGAGCTGCAGGGAAATGCAGATGATGGAAAAACTTGCGATACTGCAAAACTCGACATCTATGCTTCAGCCACAGGACAGTACATGAAACAAAGAAGATTTTATCAGTCATTGATCCCTGAATTCTTAGCCTGCTCAAGTGGCCTAAAAAGGCTGGATACTAGTAAGGCTATTGCAGTTTGTAAGTAATCTAACCTTAGGCAGCTATGAGGTGGATGCCCTCTACTCAGACAAGAATTGTGTAGTGGGTGGGAACAAAGAGGAATATATTTGAGTACATCTCTTTTTAGTGAAGGCTGAAATAGGTAAAAAAGACTGCTTCTTACATGTACCACTTTCTCTATGAGTACTGCAAATTAGCTGAAGGAGAAAACATTTTCATAGCACTAGTGTCCTCTCTAAAATATTGTAAGCCTTAAAAAGCCAACACACAGAACAATATGTAAGCCTCAGACACCACACAGAACTTTAAAGGCCAAATAAGAGCTCTTGTACTGCCATATGAATATTTTTAAATAATGCTTCTAGAGGATGATTTGACTGTACAAATTTAAGTAATTCTGAGAGAAAAGCGAAGCAAATGAAGAGTTTCCTGACCAACTTCAGAAAATGACTTGTCAAGTGTATTATATTGTAGTGATATTTTGGTTTCAATTTGAGTAGAAGGGGTAACATGTCTTTAAATCTTGCACAACAGAAAATGTGTCTGCCCCTGTCCATTTTGGTAACCAAACTTTGGGAGTGATCCAAGGTCCTTAGATCTCCTTTGCAAGACAATGTCCTCCTTGAGCAATACAAAACAAGAACGGATGGCTGGACCTGAAGTAATTTCAAACCCTCAAAAATTATACATTTTTAGTAGTGAGGGTGATTAATGTTTTTGCCACAACACCGTTTATACTTTGGTTAAACAAAAATTAATATACTCAGTGTATAGATAACAAGATGATATTTTGAAATGTATGATATAGGATGAGGTGATTTGGGATGATCTAGTGGATCCTTCTGGCTGAGTTTCCTCAGATATATAATACTAACCATTGGGGCACAAGAAGAAAAAATTTTATTCTTTAATTGACCTCCTTTCCTCTCCATACACAGTATCTAACAAGACAGCATCTCCCACATTTTACAATAATGCATTTATCATCTGATTCTACTCCCAAGGCAGCACAGCAGTTTTAAGTGGGTCACATTTATTTTCCATGTTCTTCCTTCAAGGATGCTGCCACATATTAACCAGATAGCCCTATCTGACAATCTTGCCAAATTCCCTTTTTTAAGTTGACTTTCACAATACTGAATCAGAACTTCCAGAAGCAGTGCATCGTCTCTCAACATGCATCATTTCCTGACACACTTAGCAAAAAAGTTTAGGACATAAGTGCATAGAAATCTCTTGTCTGCTCCCCAGTATGAGGAGGTCCTTGTACCTTGCAATGTTCAGCTCTTAGGTTGTTTTCAAGCATAAGTGATCCAGAATTCAGGTTCCAAGGGTCAATTTCCTACAAAAGAAAAGAGAATAATGGAGCTGCATAGCAGTGCATTGCATTTGAATTATTTGTGCCAGATGAGGGAAATAAAATTAGATAATAGTTAGAATTTATCTCCTCATCTAAAAAGACAGTAAGTTTCTGTAGTTCATTTACCGATGAATTAATTACAGAGGCATGATGGCCATGGGACTCTATCTATCTCCTGCTCTTAGGCTTGAACAGGGAGATAATAAGAACAATGCTAAGGGATAGAATAGAGTAACAACAGTGGAAAGTGAGAAATTCTTAGAGACGTTGATTAATTTTCTGGACCAGCTGTTTCAAGTCTTTGAAGACATCTTCTTTGGTTTGTATATTTGATAGAAATGAGCAGAGATATTTGATTTATATGTGGTCTTAATCAGCCCATTTTTCCCACAAAAATCAAGAAATGAGGAGAAGCCTGTGAGGTATACTTTCTGGAGTAAAGTCTTCCATAAAGACAGACAGATTTCTGTTTGCATAATTGGAAGATTCATATTTAATGTATTATCAAAAGAAGAAGAATGTAACCATGAAGAATTTTTTCTTCCGTAATGACTTTGTGTCTTTTTTTTCCTCAGTTGTCCACATGCAGAGAATAGCTTCCACATGCTATTTTTGCTGATACCTGCTTGAAATTTCTTAAGGCTAAAAAGGGAATCACAATTCCCAATTTCTTCTGGAGTCTTTCCATACACATGGCTCCAGCCCAGTGAAAACACTGTAGGAACGTGTGTGCTAGCTGTCACGGTTCTGGCTGTTTTGTTTGCCAGGAGTTAACTCTCTCTTTCTGTAGGGTCCCGCACTGCGCAGGTCTAAAGATGTGGTCTGGCCTTGAATATTTAGCTAGTCAGAATACAATTCTTCAAATTAATTGATCTCATTTCCTGCCAGGCTTCTGCGCTTATTAGGCAATGTGATGCCAGCTGTAGTTCCTTAAGTACACCAGAAACAAAGGGCTATTATTTCTGGCTAAATTCCAGTAGGCTCATTACCTTCTGCTTCTTTTAAAATTCCCTCTGCAATTATACTACATAAGATTTTATTTATTTATTTTTTATTCTTTATACTGCTTTTTGTATAGCTGCGCTCTGTGTGTTATCTTCCACACCAGAAGGGGCTGCATTTAAACAACAAAGAAAGTAATGTCTTGGAATACAGTAATCTGACATATTGTGAGGTTTAATAATTTTAAATTTTGCCATTAATATTATCCAGGATTATTATCATTTATGTATAATCAGGCCTGCCCTGCATTTTGGACTGCTTAGATAAAAGGTGCTGTATAAATTTCATTAGCTGCAAAAGGTGTTTTTGGAGGTGGATGTGTAAAACATCTAGAAAAGTGAGACTTTCAGATCAGAGTAGCAGGCCTTTCCTTAGCTGACAAATCAACTCCTCTGACAAGGCATGGTGGTCAGGACTGTCTGTTCCAAGAGAAAATTTTCCTCCTTTGCATCAGATGAATTTGTTTCCCCCTATTAAAAGACATTTTTAAGCAGAATGTTATATAATTCCTCAATTAGCTTTTACAGAAAACAAGGCACTCCAAGAGTCATCAGATTGCTTCAGGTATGATAGATGATGCTGTGTGTGACATTATTTTCTCGAGCTTCATGGATTATGTACAGGCACATGATGCAATCTATTATTGAACTAACCTGTATGAAAGCCTTCTTTACAAGGCTAATATGGTAATGAGCATAATCTAGCAGTTTGCTGGAAAAAAACAAAAACAAACCCAGAAATAGTGTAGAAATATATATAAGGGTGTAGAAATATATTTGCAGCGCTTTTGGTGACTGGAAAATAAGAAAGGGAGGGTAGGAATCCCCTGTCAATGAGGTTTTTATTTGAGTGATGTTCCCTCAGGCTCTGCTGTGAGCAGCGCCCAGCCGGGGTTCGGAGCCCGAGGCCGGGCTGGCCGCGGCCGGGGAGGCAGCAGAGGGCAGTGCAGAGCTGAGGCTGAGCCGCAGCCGCAGCCCTGGCACTAAATCTTACTCTTTATTAAATAAATTCATAGGGATAATTTAGCCTCTGAGGAAATTAAACTGCTAATTACATGTATATAAACCGAAAATGGGCCTGGTTTTTGCATCCAAAAGGAAAAAAGGAAAAAGCAAAATTTCCCAGCTTTGGGAAATCTCCTATTTTTCTCATATTCAAAATATGATGTTATGGTAATGGAGATGACTTTGAGGAGATTTTTGTTAGGGTTTCATGCATGTTCTTGTCTGTGTATGTGTACTGTGCCTCTATCTGTGTGTGTGTGTGTATATGCCTGTGTGAATGTGTTTATGAGATTGTATGTCTGTATGAGAGGGTAATCTAACCATTTCCACAGTCCATCTCCTGCTGAGTAAACAATAGTGCTTTTTTTCCTCATTCATTTATCCAAGCCAATGTCTTTATAAATGCTGGATAATATGCCCTTGGGTAACATAAGGGCAAAGCTCTAATTGAATCAGGTCAAGACTCCACACATTATCTCTGAAAGCACTTTTAAAATGTAGCTTCCTCTGTCAAATCATCTGCCTCTGAATCACAGTATCGGAGATAATTCTAACATTAAGATATTAGTATTGGGGAACTTATAAATATACAGTTGCAAGAATTATTGGGTGGTGATGTCAAGCTTTCTCTGATCTGTTAATAATCCTGATAGTTTTTAAAAACCATCTCAGCAAGATCAATGGATGCCTTATAACTTAGAAATGCATGTAATCCATAAAGAAGGATAAACATCTAGTGTTTAGATCACTTGAAAGACTTCAGTATCATGAAGTGCCTATTCCATTCACAGTCCTGTTCCTTTAAAATGTTTGAGAACAGAGCCCAAACCACAGTCCGAAGGAACAAGCCAGATATTTTTACTCCATGACAGGATTTAGCAGCCTGCATGGCTGAAAAATTAGACATTAAAACATAATTGGGCACTCAGTCTTGCATCACCACTATAAAGCTTGTCTGATTGACACCAGCTTCCAAAAAAGAAAAAAAAAAAAAAAAAAAGGGAATATCCTGTCGTTACAGTGACAAAGAGCTTCTGGCACTAAAGTTATCACTATCCTCTATGTCTGCATTAATAGCTCTGACAGTTTCATGTCTGGAAAGATCTCTGGTTTGCATCTAGAGGCAGAACTGGACAGGCACACTAAGAATGTTCAAAAGCATGGAAACACATTGTGTTTTGGTACACTTACTGGGGCATTCTGAGGACATCCCACCTCATATAATGCAGTCATGCTAGAAACAAGACATGAATTGCATCAGCACTGTAAGATTGTCAGGGCTATCTCTTAGGTGAAAAGATTAACATATAGCACTCTTTTTCTCTCAAGATGAGAAATTTTGTCATCTGAGAAAACAAAACCCTGATGTGTGCCGAGACTGAATGCTGGAGGTATATATCTCACATACATTTTTCAGTTTGTTCTTCTAAATCTTTTAAAGGTTTCTTGAAAAGATAATAATGATCCATTTTACTTATCCATCAAGAGCTTTGAACTGAAGGCTTTTTTCTGATTATATAGTTAGAGCATTAAGGGCAGTATGGGTAGAACAGCCAATCAGAGTAATGAGTCTCCACTGCTTGAGAAATCCAGATTAATCTAAATCAAATACTTTCCACTATGGCAATTTTAACTAATTCCCTCATGAAAGTATAAGAGATGTGCGAAACCCCTACAGTCAGCATAAACCTCCTGGTAGGGCTAGACAGGTAATACCTTTTAAGCTTGTTAATGTCTTATCCTGCTGGTTTCTACAACTGACTCAAAGAATAGCTGAGAGTACTTCTCAACCTGTCATTACAGAGGAAAGCAACTTTTAGCATGGGGATGGAAAGGGCGATGCTGTGTTTTATATATATGGCTTCATAATGCTAGTATGGCTGGAGCTCTCTGGACTGATGTAGTTAATGCCTTTATTAGTTTTCTCTATATGTTTGTAAAATGTAGACAGAAATATTCAGGGTTGAAATGGTCGCAAAAGGAGAGGCTTATTTATTTATTCATCTGTCAATTAACCATTAGTGTTGAACACCCAAGTGTTCACAAAGGGACCACAGACACACCAGACTTATGTGTAACAGGCGCTACATATGAAGATGGAAATGCTACCACACAAGTTGGGCTAGTTTAGCTGCAGTTCCTTCTATTTCTGATGCAGCTGCAATTTCTATGTGGCTATTTAAATCCTTTGCAGTACTAAAACCCATTGTTTGGCATATTTTTTACAAACATAGTGTTTTATGAGCTTTGTGCCCCAGAGTGTCAGCAGTTGTATAACAGTAACAGCAGAGCTATACTGATTTACATAATCTGAGAATCTGTCTTTTTCCCCTCTGAGGTTCTTCTGATCAGTGTTAAATGAAGATTAACACTCTGAGAAGTCATTATAAATGAGGGAACAGGAGGGAGAAAAGGTTAAGAAATATATTCAGAGCCACTCAGGAAAATTCAAAGTGTGAATTTCCCTATTTGTGATTTTCTCTATTCTAGAAAAAAACAGTCAGAATGTCTGTCCAGAATAAAAAGGCAGCACAGGTCATTATACGAGTGTGGAAAGGGCTGCTTTCACTGAAGTAGAAATTTCAACCATTTCCCTTCTGATTTTCAGTCACTTCGTGAGTTTGCTTCCAATCCTGCCACAATAGAATAACTCCCTGGTGGCTATGGTCCTTCTGATGCTGCCACTGAACCCTTCTACAATAAAAGCTGTTGGTGTAATATATAAAGCCATGAAGAAAGTGTGCAAATGCTTGCTCACATTTATTGCTTCTATTTTAATAAAGAAAAACATTCTTAACAAGAACTGAAATATTTGCTCCTATTAGCAAGGAATGTCATTATCCCCAGGTTCTCTAGTTGTTGCAAGAGGAGTTGTGTTTATTTTGTTTCTTGGGGAGCTTTTTGTGTGGTTTTTTTTTTTTTTTTGCACTCAGAGATAATTGAAGAGCATTATTTAATTGCTGTTTTTCTTACTGCTTCTTGTGACACAATATCTCCTGCTCCAGAAGAAACTCTCCTGAAGACATTTTGATAATAACAGGACAGACCTCTTGTGCTACAAAAAGAAAAAGTTGTTATCAGGCTCCTAGAAATTTAGCGCAGCAAACTTTCAGATACTGGATACTGTCTCAGAGTTCTTGCAGAAGAGAGTATCTAGCCACCAAATTTGAGATTATTTTGTCTCTATCAATCAGCTTGGTTCTTGCATATGTGTAAAATAAATAACACTTTCCTCATGGAGGTCATGACTATACAGTATATACAGTCAGAATAATTTTAAGACTTTAACCTATTGATATATATACATATATATTCCAGCTCTAGTAAGAATTCATACCTTCCCCTTATTGAGAGAAAAATTATTTATAAATCCCTGTGAACATGTAGGTTCTATTTAAATACTACCCGTGCACCACAAGTTTCTCCTTTCTGTCTTACAATGCTTCCAAGGTGTAATCTGCTTAAAATGCAGCCATGTAGTAATTTAGAAACTAGGTAAAATCTATAAACAAGCAGCTTTTCTTGGACAAAAATATATATGAATTACATAGGAAAAGAAGGGTATAGATGACTAGATACCGAAAATATTCACAATACTTCTCAGTTACTTCCCTAGGTAACCTGTGTTCTTTTAGAAATTCCTTGGACTCAGCATATTCTTTTCAGTAAATATCATGAGTTCTGGTCTCAGAGGTCATCCAAGAGAGATCTAATTCTTCCACCTAGCCTTTGAGTCATATTCTGCTATGAATAATGTTAAAACCATCAGGAACAAGTTCTTCCTCTCAGTGTCCTGGCTGTCCTGCCCTGGCTCAGCCTAGAAAGGGCTGAGTCAGATGAAGCTGCTGTCTGAACTTCAGATACCTTCATCTACTTCCTGGTATCAACCTCCTTTGTTCCTGTCAGGCTAAATGAAATGAGCTATTATTTGGGAGTCCATAATGCCTCAGAAATGCTCCATTCAGTGAAAGACTGAAATATGCTCTTCCAAACAGCTATGGGAAAATCACTATGCTGCAGAGAGGGACTGGGACAAATTCATGTGTACTTCATTTCAGTAAGAAACACAGTAAGAAAAATTAGATTAATTGAAGTGGAAAAGATAATTTAACATAAGAGGATATCTCCTTCTACGTGTCAAACAATATTGCAGGGTAAAAGAAACAAAGGTCATAAAAATGTATTTGGTTATGTCTTTTTATGAAGGGGTTGCTTATTTATGCCATTAGAGTTCAGGTAACTTTGCTAATGGAGAGAACCAGCTGACGGAACTCATTCATTGCAGAGGCTACAGAAAATAATGCAGAAAAGGTCTGTTGCTGAGAAAATATTTTCCATTTTTAATCACAGAAATCTGGATAAATCAAATCAATGTAGACAGTGTAAAAGGCTATTGAAAATATTACTTTAATAGAAGTATTTTGGGATATATGTCAGCAATCTTTGGAAATGTCTAAACCTAAGGACAAAATCTCCTGATACAATTGATATATATAAAATAGTTCTGTTAAAATGATTTTACAAGTTACTAAAAAAAGTTTTATTGATTGCAACAATAGACTTGCAATCAATTTTTTTGGAAACAGCATATTCCTAGGGTATCTGTAGCAGTCGTTGCTTTACTTTCATCAGCTACCCCTAATTGTAGCATAACATGAAAAGAAGACATGGATTTACCGCTGGGTTCTCTCTCAGTTCTTCAGAGAGTGTAGAAAGTCCTCTCTTGGGACACGTGTCCTTGGATTACCCAAACTATATTAAAAACGCCAAAGTTCAGATTTTGACATTAAGATCATGTGAAACAGACTGTAAAATTCAAGTCCTTTAGAGTAAATATAAGTCTTCAATGAAGTAAGTATTTTTCCCCTCCTATTTCTTACATTACCAATAATCTATTTCATACTCAAGATTAATTCTTTGCCAATTGGAAAACCCAGGAAGAAGGTTTTCTTTCCTTTTTACATCTATTCAAACTCACAAAGATTTTTGGGTTTATTATTTTTGTGAGGTTTTATTATGCCAAAGATGATGGAGTATGGATGACCTGAAAATTCATTGCTCATTAGACTCCCAGTGTGAAATCTCCATCTCACTCTCTGCTTGAGCCACTAAGAAAATTTCTGGGGATTGTTCCTGACTGACAAACCCCAGGCACGCATGCAGATACTGTAACATTTTTCTCTTTATTTTTTATGAAAAAAACCTTTCTTTAACTGTGCTTTTTTTCAACTTTCCACATTTTTTATCTGTCTGAAGAGTCACCTATGCACAAAAAGTAGTGTTTTGTCCTTAGTTTTTAAGTTACAGAAAATTTGTAGTTAATTTTTTTTTATTGCAAGACCTGTGGTTCAGAGAAATTGATCACTTTTACTAAAGTTACAAGAGAAGCCTTTGCCAAAACCAGAAGCATAAACAACAACTCTTCTGTTCAACATCTCAACCACAAGGCAATAGTTCCTGACTCATATAGAGTCTGTTAAATAGCTTTGATTAATTGCTGCAGTAGTTCCCAGTTTATCAAAAGCAATAAATAAATAAATAAAATGCATATTTCCTGAGTGATTGAAATTCCATCTTTCAGACTCAGTGGGTAAATACGATGCACATCATCTTACTCTGAGTAGTTTTATCAGGCATGATTGATTTGATAATAGGTGGGTTTCATTTTAATATCAGTGACAATGGAGGGAGAGTGGAATAAGAGAGTGTATCAGTGTATCAGGCATTTAACAAAGACAGCCTGAAAAAAATCAATAATAATCCTTCACCGGTGGCTCAAATTTTCAGACAAGTTAAGCAGATGAATGGCCCATAATGTCACTCAGAAGTATTAGTTTGTTCATAGGCTCACTCTTCCAGTAAATGAGAATTGTTGATTAAAAATCCATTCTAGGTATGCCCACAAACATACTAAGTAGTTCTCATCTTCACAGTGGAGTGAAAGTATTCATCCTATTCTTTTTATTTTTTTAGCCTTTAGTCAGCACAGTTGATCTCTTAACACACCCTGCTTTATCTTTCTAATCTCTGTGAGTTGCCCACTGTGATGTTCTGCAGGCCATGTCCCACTGTTCCCATGTGACCATCAGTGTAAACAGGAGGACTTGTCTGGTTCAGTCATCCTCACATCAGAGAGGCAGCAGCTTTGAGACACTCTTTAAGGTATGTAGGTGGCCTCTGTGATAGTATCTCATGTTCCTGAATGAAATTCTTACCTGTAAGACCCAGAAAACTGAGGGGGGTGGCTAATACACCTGAAGGCTGTGCTGCCATTCAGCAGGGCCTTGTTAAGTTGGAGAGTTGGGTGGAAGGTCCACAAGGGCAAGTGCTGTGTCCTGCACCTGGGGAGGAGCAGCCCCAGGTGCCAGCACAGGCTGGGGCTGACCATGACAGAGCAGCTCTGTGGAGAAGGACCTGGGACTCCTGGTGGAGCACAAGTTGTCCATGAGCCATCAGTGCCCCCGTGGCCAGGACGCCAATGGTACCCTGGGGTGCACTGGGAAGAGTGTGCCCAGCAGGAAGAGGGAGGTGATCCTCCCTCTGCTCAGCCCTCGTGAGTGCTGTGTCCAGTTCTGGGCTCCTCAGCACAAGAGAGACAAGGAGTTACTGGAGAGGGTCCAGAGGAGGGCCTCAAGGATGGGCAGGGGTCTGGAGCTTCTCTCTCATGAGGACACACTCTGGGAGCTGGGCCTCTTTGGTCAAGACTGAGAGGGAATCTCATCAATGCATTGAAACATCCCAAAGGTGGGTGCCAGCAGGATGGTGCCCAGAATTGAGAGAAGGAGCAATGGCCCTAAACTAAAGCAAAAGAAGTTCCACCTTGACATGAGGAAGAATTTTACACTGAACGTGGCAGATCACTGGAACAGCTGCCTGGGGAGGCTGGAGAGTCTCCCTCTCTGGAGATACTCAGAACCCATCTGGATATGTCCCTGTGTCACCTGCTCTTGGCAATCCTGCCTTGGCAGTGGGGGGTGGACTGGATGATCTCCAGAGGTCCCTTCCAGCCCTTACAATTTCGTGAAATTCTGGGTTCCACTGAAAACTGGAAAAGAAAAAATGGGGCAGGAGGTCTGAGGGGGAAGAATTAAGGAAAAAAAAAAGAAAAGAGAAAAAATACAAATGTCTACAAGCCCAAAATAAAAAAAAAAATCAGATTAATTGGAGTAAGGTATATGGTGTGGCAAAACCAAGCCTTGACAAAAACATGTTCAAAGTGAAATGTCAACACTATAGTCAATTTCACTTGACTACCATAGTACATTTGGAAATTGTAAATAAAATGGCATATGCAAAATGGAAGTTAATCAGCACAGGTTGTGAGAAATGGTTTCTTTAGGACAGGAATATTCAAAACAAAATGAAGTTATTTAAAAAAATATTTGTTTTCCAAGTTTTTCTAAAGAAAAAATGAAAACAGAAACTCAAATTGTTTTCTTTCAAATGGAATATACGTGCCTTATTACTAGAGGAAACATCTGTCTTAAATTTAAATTGAAAATATCAACCATCTAATCGGCTTTCCTTTTTTAAATAATAATCCAAGTTGGTTGTCTTTTTTAAGCAGTTGTTTTTGGTTATTTTTTTTGTAGTTTTCTTTATAAATTGGAATGTGAACCTAGATGCACTTCATGGAGGGAATTGCCAAATATTGATCAGCTGTATCAATTATGAACAAGTTCCTCACCAAGGTTCATTTTAGCCTGGAATTGTGTGAACCATGAGTATTTTACAAGATGAAATCTACTCTTGAGGAGATCATTAAGTCCTTTGTCTCTCATGGGTTTATAAACCATGTGTATTTTCATTAGCCGCATACAGTCCTTTTGATTTTGGTTGGATTGCTTGCATAAATGAAGTTATACAGACCTGTGAGTTTTTGAAGATCAGAGCCACTGGGAAAAAGATGCAGCATATAAAATGCAACAGGAAATTTAAAATGAGGTGTAGGTGAGGATGGCATGTAATGACAATAGATGGTTATGTGGTCTAGTTAAGGACAAGTAGGTTGCAAGTTTCATTTTTCCTCCAATAAATAAGCAGCCATAGATGATTTCATTCCTGACAGTCTGATTGTTATCATTCAGGGACTCACTGAATACAGTGGGCATCCTCCAGGGAAGGTTCTTCAGAGCTCCTGCATAAGTGAAGGATAAGACTCTGAAAAAATAGATAAAGAGACAGAAGAAAAAAGTATTATTATGATATTGTGAACTGGAGTGAAAGCAGGCATTGGTTAATGTAATTTAGATTGTTTCATATTTAATTAACTAATAGCTGATTGAAAAATTCTGCCTGAAGTAAAATATTACTGGGTATTCAAAATCTCCAGCAGTATGAGTGCTTGCAGAATGTCTTAATCTGTCTAAAATCAGAAAAAAAAAAAGCTATACTTTTTTCCTGACAATGCTAGTTATCGATCCCACTTCATTTTGAATTTTTCTGTTGTGCACAATTGCTTGTCCACCTCCAATGTCAGTTTGCCAGTTTCTCTCATGATTTATCAATAGCAGTTCCCAGCCAGGAGGTTATTATAGTTCAAGTGGAATTAATGTGGCAAAGGAAGTCTATGGGCTCAATGAACAGAAAGATAGGATTGAATTATTACCCAGGAGATGGTGGTTCTCACCCCCTCGCAATGAATTCAGAATCCAGTTGCTGCTCGACAGCCAAAGGCCAGATTAGTGCTACCTCTATTTTTGCTATCAGCTCTAAACCTTTCACAAACAATACATTCATTATTACTGACTCAGGGGAAAACAAAAAAGAGGCTTCAGCTGTTCATTGACCTGACCTCATCGTGTATAGAACAGGGTAGGGAAAAGACACTTACAATGGCAGTATATTAAAAATGAAGAGTGCTGAAAGAAATGTTGAAACAAGTCAGGTGTTTAGTGAACTGTCAGCTTATAATTTTTTAGCTATATTGAGAAGGAGGGAGTAAAATCCAGGCTGGTCATTACAAAAATTTTTTAAATAAACACAGCATGTTGACAGGGGTCAAACTCTAGTAAATTAACATTCTAACTGGAAGCAGAATCAGGTGTGGTTTAACTCACTACAATAATGGTTACAAATGATTTCCAAGTTTGAAATGTGATAAATAATCAGGGGTGTCTTTCTGATAAGAACTAGAGAACACACATTTAATGAAGACAAGAAACCACGGAACAAAAGATCAGCAGTTTTTTACTTTTGAAAATTGCATGGGGTCCAGGGCTCTTAATAGGTTTAAACAGTGGATTTGCTAACATGGGACAGGCTGTATTCTCACCTCTTTGTTTGGTCGGGTAATTTGCTGGAGAACCTGTATGTCTGCCTTTTCTGTGTTTCAGAGAGCGATGGGTCCTTTTGTCAGCACATGTGCAAAATCTTGTGTCTCTCAGGGAACCAGCGCCACAGAACTCAGGCAAATTGAAAGGCAGGAGGTGTTACTGATATTGTAGGTAAGGTTAGTTAGATTTCTATTTAGTTCCTGCAATCTGGTCAAACACAGTACCTGGAAAAGGCAGTACTTACTGTGGCTGTTTAGACTCTGTGCGTGCTGACTGGCTTACAAAATGGAAGAAGAAAAATTTTGCCTGAGCTTCATCCTTTACCTCTTTCTCTGTTCAGATGCCAATTTTCATGACATCTGTATGAACCTTAGTGCCTTCAGACCAAATCCTGTTGATCATATTCAATTGTATTCGACAGAAGGGTATAAAAACTGTTAGGAGAGGGCAACTGGACAGCAGGACAGAAATGACAACTGAAAAATGTGGTATCTTAAAGAATAACACAATGCCTGCTGTAAGTACATGTGAATTTTCAGGTAAAACAAGAATGAAAGCAAAGGCATAGTCTAACAGATTGTTGAGAAATACCATGGTGGGTCTTTTTCTTTGGCAAATAAGGAATTGATAAGGTACTGTGAGAAATCCTATAGCAATGCACCTGTTTTTTTGCTGCCTTTGGTGGCAACACAAGTCACAAGGCACACCACAATGAGATATAAAAGAGTTCTTTGCAAAATCCATGCAAGAAGTACTGTATCGAGGTAAAATGGGATTATTGGATTAAGACTAACTAGTCTGTAGTATAAAAACAAAAAGAGGTGTAACTGCATAGCAGCTTTTCTAATGTCCTGGTTCAGATAAATGTTACTTGCAGTGGCAATAAATTAATTGTTATATAAAAGTTTAGATTACAGACTTTTGGAATTGCACATCTCATAAACAGGAGAACATCATCCTTTTTCTCAACAAGGGCTGAAAAATAAGTCCAAGATGATACTGGAAGACTTCTATCTCACTGTTCTCATAGTGATTAATTCATCACAACTGCTTTTCTCATACTGTACCTTCCCCAGTTGACATGCTGTTGTTTTTGTTCACTAGATCCAGAAATGTCTTGTCTTGTAATTCTCCAGTCTTTATGTATAAGCCTCTCCTCAACTCAAATATTTTCTCTTTGTATTGGATGTTATCACATGCTACGGACTGTATGCATATACAGGTTTTGTTCTCCTTTTTGCAATTAACAGATGATTTGATTCAGCTGTGGAGGAGATAAAGGTGCGTGAAGTTTTGTCTTGTAGTTTGGATATTTTATTCCTACTATCATTAATTGGAATAACTCTAGACATGATTATGTATTGATAATTTTATCATATTCATCTATATTAATATTCATCTGACAGGGAATTGGAAGAGGCTTCTCAGGGAGGTGGTGCAGTCACTTTCCCTGGAGGTGTGTAGACTGGATATGGCACTCAGTGCATTGGTCTGGTTGGCAAGGTGGTGTTTGGTCATAGGCTGGACTTGTTAATCTTAGACATCTTTTCCAACCTAATTGACTGTGTGAATCTGTGATTCTATATTTTAAGCTGCTTTATTGGCTTTGCTTAAGGTTAAATTTTTTTAAATATATTTTTTCATTTTGGAATGTTTCATCTTTCTTGGACATCTAAATTGCTAAGGACTGTGTTTTCTCTATTAGAATTCTATGAAAGATCTTAACAAAGTTTCTAATGCTTTGAAAAACAGTTATTCCTTGTTTTTAAAGTTATATTAAAGCAACTGGTTGGTTATGTTGTTTTCCTTTTGCTATGATCTTCAGCTCTTGTTTGGGTTAATGCCTCCTACAGATATGTTCATAGTTTGCTATTTGTTACAGAAAGAACTATTCAGCTTAGAATAACACAGGTCTATTGTTGGGTGCAAATCCCAGTTCAACAAGTAAAAATACTGGGCAGGTCCTAAAATGTCTTCAGTTTTACTTGTATACAAAAAGGAAAAAAGGAGAGGAATTATTTACTTTTGTGTTTTGACTCTCCTAAAAATTATGTCTTTTGCTGTTGAAAACAGCTACTGTTGTGGTTTAGGAATTGTAGTCTCCAATTTAGTATTCACATAAAAATCCACACACTGGATTTTCATGGGAAATTCCATCTCTCACCCCCTACAGCTGGAACCACAAAGGACAAAGATCACAGGTTGGGATTAGAACAATTTACTCGAAACAGCAAGAGATATGAGGTATGAAAATGAACAGTGACAGCAACAATATTAATAAGAAACGGTGTAAGAAGAGGAACGATTCACACAAAAACCCCACACAATAATAGATAGTGGCTCCTTCCATCTCATTTTCTCAAACAAAAGGAAACCCTTCTCCCTACAATAAACTGCCTTCCTGCCCTCGGCAATGACAAGAGGTGGTGTAGAATAACCTCTGTGTCCTAACCGTGCCACCTCCTGGCTACTGCAAAAATTAACCATTTCCTGGCCAGAGCAAAGACAGTTGCGTTCCAAGAGGGCTCACATCCTCTATGTCCTTCCTCCCCCTTCTCCCCACTTTTTTTTTTCTAAAATAGAGAATAGTATCTGAAGCCTCCCAAAAACTCATGATTCTTAACATGAAATGTTAAGAAAATCAACAAATTTTACAAGACAGATGCTAAAATTACAAAAAATGGAAACAATGTGAAAATGCAAAATGAATGAAATTTCCATGCTCTATCATCATGTGCATGTTCATATATTTCTGCAGAGCTGCTAACTTGTAGACAAAGAACATACTTTTCTTATTCACATAGACTGGTCCATTTTGATGTCTGAAGAAAAGGCAGAGTAAACACCACCCCTATCATGTATTTACAAATAAATTCTTCTGGCCATTATTTACATCGTTTCAATCTTTGCAGTGTTCATAAAACATGGTAAATTCAAAAGAAGATCTATGCTTAACTCCTGCAATATGAATTTTGAGAGTGCCACAAGAGAATAAATCGCATCAGAATAAATTGATTTTCTTTGGAAATAACCCTACAGAACATCAGGATGGGCCATAACATCGCTTGAATTCAAGTAATTTGACATCAGTGTGGAAAGGATCTTGTTCAAGAGGTTTTAAATATAATGATCATATTGTCAACCTTTATAATGTAAATTTCATGACAATTTGAGCTTTGCAGCAAATGCTGTCTTGTCAAATCCATTTTTTGAAATATATATTAAAGAAATGCATTTTTGTGTAGAAGGAACATTAAAGGAACTAATGAAACTCTTCTTTGTTGCTTCTGATATAAGACACTAGCCTTTGCTGCTGCTGCAGTGATAACTGAAGAGCCTATTGACGGTAATGGGTCACACAACATAAGCCGGTATGTCTTGAAAAAGTTTGAATGGTATGAAACTTGACTCATGAAGGCAAAGCACTGACCTCCTGACCTTAGCCATTTTCAGTGAGAGAAATGCATGAATTCCTTTTGCCGAGTAGCACACACTAATCTTTCTCTAGATCTGGAGCCAGCTGACAAAATGGAAATCTATGATTTGTCATAGGCTCATGAACTTCTCATATATTTGATTCACTCCCTATTTTTTTTTTACCTGAAGCTGTAGGTGACCAGTGCTTTTGCCTAACCCATCTAAAGTGCTGTGTGACAATAATGTTCATGGATTGACTTTTCCAGTCTAGCATGCATCTTTTATATTTTATTTTTCTTGTTATAATTTTTTTAAGTGATTTTGGTCATTTCACTACCAAACTGTGATTTGCCACATATGAAAGTGTTTCTTTTTATGAAAGTGGAGTGGTCTTTCTTTTTTATGTATGTGTTTTCCTTGGCTCATCTCTGTGGCTCTGCATTTGCTCAAGAGATATTGGTTGTTATACCATTTCCTTCCCAAAGAAGATGATTTTCATCTCCCTGATAAATGTGAAAGGCATACAATAACCTATGCTTTGATTTTCCTATATTTCCTTTTGGTTTGCTGATCAGGTTGCACACCTTCTTGCCTTTAGAAGTAGACACCCTTACCTCATCAGACCAATAATTAGCTTAAGGTTCATGGTCCCCACAATATGTCATTGTTGTTAAAACTTAAAACTTTCCTGTTCTTTAATAAAAATACTCCCACATGTAACTGATTATTCAAATTTACTACTGTTCTAGGTCTCAAATATGTAGAGAATAGTAAAAAATATATTGACTTCTGAGGAAAATCAGGCCTTTAATAATGATTCTGCAGCTGGGTAGGTTCTGCCAAGGGGTTAAATAATTCAGAATTAAAAGATGAGCAAATATGAAATGGAGGAGTAACATTCAAGTGCCCAAAAGCTGTAGCCTCAGCTTTGTGGGCTATGAAACTAACACCTATTCCACTGTTATTCACAGTGGGTGACATGTGCTATATTCAGATGTTGGTGATTTAATATGTGCTGCTCACTTCACATACATTCTAGTTTTATTTTATTTTAAGATTATTACCTAATAGTCAACAGTTCTATATTTTTAGATGTTAAAATATGTTTAGGAGGCTAAGTTAAAATTTTGTAAGAATATAACTCGGTAGCTATTCTTTTCTATAGCACCATGTCAATCACTAATTAACATAATTAATATTGATTAAGTAATTAGCAGAATTTAATTACTAATTTAACAGAATTGAATACTGATTGAGCAAAGCATAGAAAGCAGACCCATGAGTGGTTATATGTTGTGATGTGTTTGTTTTAATTTCCTAGTTTTTATATTTGTATATTATTTACAGTTCAATTTTTAATGGCTCATTCCAATGTACCCCTATGTTTTTCCCAAGTTAGTCTGTCCCTACTGTTGTACCCACCCTTGAAGTTTCCTAAAATGGTAAACCCTGCCCTATGTTCCAGTTCATCCCTGTCAGTCAGTGTTTCTCTGCCCAGCTCCTTCCCATCCATCACAGTTGTCCCATCCCCTGTTCCAGACCCTTCCGTGTCAATCCTCCCTCCAGCCTATCCCTGCACGGTTCCTCCCCTTGGGGTGTCACCCAAACCTCGATGCCCCATTGGCTCACGTGACCCCAGTCCTCCCTCATTAGTTCAGGATGTTGTCAATCCCACCTTGTACTCCTCTCCCTACTTTATTGGTTGAAAATTTGTGTCTGCCCCTGGGATTCTCCCCCTATAAAACCCCCTGCACAGCCCAGTTCTGTGTCTCTTCATCCCTGACCCTCTCTGAGGAATGAACTTTTGGGAATCATACGAAGGATCCCTCTCTGGTTTTTGCTCTAATCCTTGACACCTTTCCTGCCTTGGTGCCACAGAGAGCAGTTTTGCTGCCAGGGGATCTGGCAGCCACTGCCTTATCTCTACCTGGGTCTATTCCAGAGCAGGAGAGACCACACTCGGCACAGTCCGAGACCGGGTCTAGCTGGGAACCCTCTCAAGCACTGTGTCAGTTATATTTACTAAAAAAATACTGACCTCTAAAATTAAGTGTTTGCTGAATAGTTTCATAAGATTGTGTACTTTAACAGCCACCTCTCTTTTCAGCCCGTTTAAACTTTCTTCCTTTTAAAAATAATAATGATAAAGACGATGCTGATGATAATTTAATAGTAGTAGTTGAAGAAGTAGTAATAATAATAATAATAGTAATGGTAATAATATCACTACTACCTTATACACTCACACTTTTTATACTCACTGAAGCATGAAACCATAAAATATTTACCAAGAATATGTCAAAGTGCTGCTGAACTAGAAACAGGTAATTGACTTCACAAGCCAGTCACAAATTTGCTACATGTCATTCATTACCAGTATTTTCTTTATTCCAGTGAGAAGTCCTTTGGAACAAACTCTTATCTTCCTGAATAAATTAAGTGCTCAATATATCAATATTAAAAAATAAATCAAGTTTGCTAGGAGAAATTTAAATGAAGTACCGAATTTCTTGTAAATATCAATGTGATACCTAACACATAACTTTCTGTTTAGCTAAATTATTTTAGCCCTTGTAGAAACCTGATTTTTAAACAAATTGCAGAGTTTTAAATATTCTGTAAGAAATTTATAAATGTTATCTCTTCTTGTAACTCAAAACCAAGTTTAATTTTCACATGAGACTGATTAAAACATGAGCTTAGAAATTTAAGGCATGACCTGCATGGTATGAATATAGAACAAGACATGAATAGTCCATGTCTTCTGTTGCTGACAAAAAAGTAAATAATGGTGAAACATCACAGTCTGGCAATTCATGACAGCTGATACATGAGGTAATAGCAAATACCTGTTAATCACTAACTTATTCTCTGGTTACAAGCACGGTGTTTAGTTAGATTAGAAGCAAATTAATTAAATGATAAATGTGTGAAATTATACATAAATCTTGAGATTATTTTGCTCTTAAATTTCTCACACAGAGAAGCAACTTATGCCACAATAAAATGAGATATCATGCTTATGGAGAAATGGAATTTATTAAGATATGAGAATAATATTTTGCAGTAATTTGACAAGTTTTCTTTAGGAAGATCAACATTAATCTCCAATGCTGAAAACACAGGGTACTTTTTCTAGTATTTTTGAACAACCCCAGTTTGTCCCAGCTGCTTAACTGAATTTTCTTCCAGATTAGATTAGATCCACAATTACCAATCTCTACCATTTTAACACAAGTATCTCATTGCCTGTGGCAGCAGAATAAGAACTATGGTATATCAGAGTATACCTTTTACACCTTTGTTAAAAAATGCAAGAAAATAGGAATGAAAGAGTGAACACAGCCTTCAGAAATCACTAACAAAGGTATTGACGTGCAGTATTTACTGTCTTAAGTATAAGCACTGAGTTTTTTGCCTGTAATGGAGAAAGAGAAGAAATTATCAAGCCAAAGAATTTTTCTATTGGTTCACTCATTTCAGAATAGCACTGCCAAGACCTTTTTAGCTAATTTAATATACTGCTCACAACATAGAAAAATAATATCTTCATTAGCGATAAGAAATAATATATTTGAAAAGTTACCCTCAACAGTTTTATTAATGTTTTCAAAGTGTTATGATATTCACTATGAAATTAGTATCAGTAAGACTAACTTCAGTGAACTTTGAAGTTTCAATGAACTAGTCCTGAAAGCAGGAAATGCGCAAGATCTTCACAAACTGTTCTTAAGAGTGATCTGTCTAAAAGCATTTGTTCTTTCTATGTTCATTTAACAGATGTGAAGAAATTATGACATACCTAATGGTTTAATATCTTGTCTGGAGGCAAGTCACAATTGAATTAATAAGGGTAGGGTTCACAATATGCAGTAGACTCAAAATATTTATGCAGACCTCTCCAGAAAAGAAAAATATTCTAATTGCAAGTTGGGGTGATCCTTCTCTTTTGCCAAAACAAAGAGTCTTTCTCTGTTAACCCAAAAAGCCTAGAGCAGTATATGGGCAGAGAATAATGGTGGCAACCTCTTATGGCTCATTTTTTTCTATTGTGTTGATGTATTGTTAATGGTTTTAATATTGATGGTTTGTTCTAGTGTTCCCCCATGTGTACCCCCAAATTGGCTTATCCCTGAAAGCTGTATCCTCCCCTAAGCTACCCTTTATGGCAATCCCCTTCCTTTGTTCTCATCCTTTCCCTATCAATCACTGTTACCCTGCCCCTTGTTCTGGTCCCTTCCATGTCATTCCTCCCTTGAGCCAGTCCTTCGAGTGTTCCCTCCCCGGGCGTTCCTGGTGGCTCCCTATCCTCGACGCCACATTGGGATATGTGACCTGTTCTGGCCCCCACATCTGTAACTGGTCTAGGCCAGTGCATGACCCTCCTCACTTCATCCCTGATGCTTCCCCACTGGTTTATGATTTGTGCCCACCACCAGAATTGCTGCAGTTTTTAAACCTGTGCACAGCAGTGCCTGGGACTCTTCTGTTCATGACCCCTTCAGCTCCAATAAACCTCTCCTGCTGGAACCTCATACAGAGAGCCGCCTCCTTTTCTACCCAGACCCTGACGTGTCTAGCAGACCCTGCACTGTAGAGCAAGCAGCTCAAAAGGTTCAGCCGTTGGTAAAACCCCATTCCTCAGCTGTTCCCCACAGCTGGCACAGCACTGGTGTCCTCTGAGCTAGTTGGACTCCAGTGAGCTGCGTCAGCAACCCCTTTAATAGTGGAGATATTTTAATATCTTCAAGAAGAGCAATTGCTTGAGAAAGGTAATCTGACTAAAGTTAGCCTCATTCTAAATCTGAGTATGTTCTGTACAGAATTCAGAGAGCAATATGTTGTGCTAGGATGCCCCCACATTCACAGGAACTCCAGAGAAAGAAAAGCAAACAGTCAGATCCTTGTCTAATTGCAAGGAGGTGACATGCTGCACAGAAGGTGACTGGCTTGTGGCAAAGGGCCTTGAACAGACTGTGCCACTCCATATTTCATATCCTTCAATGGTCTGTTCTGATTGTAGAGGCCTGCACAACAGAACAGGGCAACAGAATGGCAGTATTGGACTCTGCTTCAGCAGGGACCTACAATAATTAGAGACAATGGAAGGGGAAGAGCAAAGGCCATCCCTTGTTTCAGTGTCTCAGGGAACAAGGAGGGTAGATATCAACTGTACTTTTTCCATGATGGCTCTCACCATAAGGATAACACATCTACAAGGCAGGGGACACTGGTAGCTGAATACTCATCAACTTTGCCATTAACAGCGCAAGAAAATATCTGTGTACAGCTTTAAGACAAATGCTGACAGGATGTGAAGTACTACCTTTTAGTACAGATTACAAGATGTGTTAAGAAGATGTCCTCAGGGCAGGGATTAAGCAATGGGATGCAGATATAGTCATAGGTTGTGTTTTAAGGAAAGGGGGGGGTAGCCCCAGAGTTACAGCAGGTTCATGCTCATGTGAAACTCAGTTTTGTAATCTTTGCAAAGTTTTCCTTTAGGCCACATTAATTTTAAATCCAGGGATTAATTTTGGTAGTTGGGATGAACATTTCTAAATTATAACAGCCACACCCTATTACCCAGTGAGAAGTCTACCCAGAAAACCCATGATATTTTGTCTGAGGTGCTAGCACAGCAATTTTAGCTACTTTTAGCATCATCTGTAAAAAGAAGCTTAAAGTCCAAAAGATATCCTAACCACGTAAGTAAACTCTAGAGATGCATCAGCTGAAGCGAGACTGAAAATCTAATGCTTTAGAAATTGCACACAAAATTCAAGTTTTACACCATTTCTATCAAACTAGTTTCTCTGTTTTACAGTTCCATTGTAAAATATAAATTTTCATTTTCTTAGCTTTTAGATTCTTTTATTGAAGAGTGAAAGAATACCTCATGCAATCTCCATACACATTACACTCTATCCATGAAAATTTAAAATAATCTGCGTTCAAAAATAGTTATGCACCATCCATTTTTTCAGTGATTTCTCTATAACCTGGGACTTCTGAATATGAAAGCAACTATTGAGTGCCCCTGCTAAGGATTTGAAGTCTGGTTATCTGGTATCCAGTTTTTAAAACATTGGTCAGAGCTTTTAAACTGCTATACAATTAATAATTTATTATATTTAGCCATTTCTGAGACTTCACTGTAAAATTCAGAACAATGGACTTCCTAAAATCAGGGAACAAAAATTTCTTTCTTTAAGCTTCTCTTTCTATGTTGAGAAAGAGAAGCTTAAAAGCCATTGCTTGGGTGAAAGAATAATTGAAAGATGTCAGTCATTGCTACAGCTGCATGGAGGATAGCCTTAGCTGAAATCACAAGGTTTAGACTGCTTTAAATAATTTAAAAATATCAAATCTAGTTTCTTCAATCTGGATGTCATGGATAAATGGTCTACTGAAATCAAGTTGTAGCTTCTGAGATGCATTGATCAAGCTAAGCTCATGCTGCCTCCTCTGAGATCCCATCTTCCTCCTCACCTCAAGTTCTTGCTCATGCCTTGAATGTGAGCAGATATTTGTAAAAACCAATCCCTGTTTTTCAACCAGTGATCTGACTTCCTACCTAGGAAGACAAGTATGAGCAGCCGAGAAAAGGGTGTTTTGTCCCACTTTCAGTAGAAGTGACAATTTGTCTTATTCAACAAATTATGGCCTCAGCAAATTTTGGGATAGCCACTGCTGACTCTGAAGTGATGAAGAGTTAAAGCGCTTCATTAGAGATTTGACTGTTTGTCTGCTCCAGTAAAGGAACTCTGTATTCAAATGCTCATCCACTTCTCTCAGTGATATTAACTGCTCTCAGGCAAGATGCTCCACAATTTTTGCTCGCCACAGCTAGAAAATGTAGTTTCAGACTCTTGGCAAAAGTCAGGTTTCAAATTTCAGGAATCTAAACTCTGTATTTTTGTTTCATATTAAAAAAAGAAAACAATCATTATATTAAATAAGAATGTGAATTATTATTTTTCAATCACATTAATCTTAAAAAAAATAGCTGCAGGGACTCTAAAAAGTACTTACTTTCAGGTAGATGTAAAAACTGCAAAAAACCTGCTGGTCCCAAAAATGAATGGTCCAGGAAGTGATGAATCTGGAAAGACAAGAAAGTATAATACAAACTATTTTGCAATGTTATATGTAGCAGGTGCTACCCATAACATTTCTACAGTAATATAAAACCATTCATACACGATAGAGAAAAGCATATCATCAAGGGTTTTTTTAAAAGATTGATGTTGACAATATTTGTAAAGAAAATTTCTGTAATACTCAGATTTGTGGTGCTGTTGAATACTCATTCAAGTTTATCTGAGCAACTACTGTCAGTTTTCTGCTTTAACATCTGTCAACTTGATAGTGGTGTGGAAGGTTTTTTTTACTATCTTGTCTCTCTACCCTTTAACCCTTTCTTGCTTTGTATGGGGTGGCATTCAAATATTTATTTTTCTTTTTTTTTTCTTTTTAATCTCCCAATATGAAAACCAGCTTTTTTAATAACTTTAAAAACCCCACCAAATTTTCCTTCTGCCCAAGAAATTTGGGGAAGTATAAAGTGATTATTTTTCTATAAATCTATCTTTATATAAGAAGCAGTGAATTGGTTGTGCTGAAGAATTACTGTAGGAAATTTTCCCTACAGAGATAGCCTTGGGCCAGTGCAGAGGTGGGACTGTGTCTCTTCCCCATGGAAATGATGGCCAGTGGGGACCAGGAGAGCAGTAGCCTCTGGTCTGTAAGTGAATATTGCTAGGTGAATAGCAATAACAGTATATATAACAGTAAATATTGAGCAGGTTAACACCTAAAAGGCATAATCAGAAATCCATGAAGAACTTTGTGTAGAAGGTCATATCGTTGGTTCTCTGGGGAGAAAAAAAATGGGTTAGTATAGAAATAGAAGAGGTGAACTACTCACACTGCACATCTGAAAGAGGCAGTGGACTGTTCCTGCTACCTCTTAGTAGCAGGTGGCTCAGTGCCTTCTCTGAATGTGTGTGAATGTCCTCTAAATGCAAGCTAATGAAGAGACTTACACAGAGAGGCTGCTCTGCAGAAATGGACAGAGGGGTACGGCAGGCTTCCTTAAAAAAGGGATTTTGGCACTGCCATCATTATCATGACAAACCAAAATTAATCACTCATTCCCTTTGTGTCTACTGTTCTAATTTTCCTCTGAACCATCTAAAGCTGAACTCTTCTCCAGCTTCAGTTCTCCTGTTCTCTTACAACTACTGCAGCTGCTACTACGTCCATTTGTGAATTTGATGGAGCACAGGACATGAAAAGGCCTGAAGTGGATTATGGTAGATAAAGAAGAAAGACAACTACTATTTTCTTTCATATCTTAAATGATTGAGAGACAATTATTCGATTTACATAAGCCATATTTGAGAATCCAACCTTATATACTTTCTATGTATTGGTACAATAACTTATTAAATAGTTGCATAAACAAGAGCATCCTTAGTGATTTCCTTTAAAAAAAATAAAGAAACAAATCCAGATGGTAAGAAAAATGATAACAAAAATGATTTTACTCTTTGCTTTGAAAGTCACCCCCTCTCTCTGCAGGAAAAATGGAGATGAAGTTTTTTCTACTTCTGAGTCTGGTCTAGATATCATTCTAGATAGAGTGTAGGTGGCTATCAGTGCACTGTAGCAGGCTGTTTCATGCTGATTTAGATGACTCAAGCTGAGTTTCTGATCCCCAAGTGTTGGCATTGGCTCAGACCTCACCTGGAACAGGATCCAGTGAGATGTTACAAAGGCATCAAGATCATCTATGATTTGGTACCTACCAAAATTCCAGCAATCAGTGGTTTTGTCAAAGCCTTTGAATTATCACTGCACTCTGAATGCGGATGTCATTTGAGGAATGGTGTAACCGAAAGGCAAGAGTGGTATGGAGAATGTACTGCATTAATCCTTTTTTCCCCTTTGTCTGCTGAAACAAGTTTTCCAGTGGAGGTACTTCCTTATAATAAGAACCCTGAACATATGGACCATATGGTAAATCTACAGGATACTATTTAGGAATTTATTTCTAATTAAATTTTAGCAGTATTTGAGCCTAAATCTCATTATTAATTAACAGGATTTGTCAATTAAACTTATGTACCTTGGAAACATTTTCTCCATTAAAGTATAGTCTTTGTACATTACTAATTTATTAATGTATCTTGAAATTTTTTAGAAGTGTGGCTAACCAACCATATTTGTAGCAGCATTGTAAATATATGCATTATATTTATTTAATTAAAGGTTGTTTTATTGTGTTTGACCATCCTGTCACTAACCTGAGTTTTCATTCAGTTTTGGTTCTGTCCCCTCATTAAACATTCTTTAAGAGGATTTCACTTTAGTTAGAGTATTTAAATTACTGAGTAATAAATCTATTCTTTTAATGAGTTTATTCCTGTTTTAAGGTATTAATTAAAGTAGGTTGTGGAAGAAGTAGATACAGTAAATGGATAAAGTAGTGTTCAGGCAAAAGGTTAAAGATTTGCTGTCATTATACAGAATGAAAATCTTTCTGGAGACACCTCATTAATGGAAAAACCTTTCTCTCTTACATGCACCAACAAGAAGTTCATTACTCAGTGAACTTCTGCTTATCAGGGATTATTAGTTCTTTTTTTCTTTTGGAGAGACTTTATCCTCTACTAACTAACACATCCATGCCTGTGGTATGATCTTGGCTTATCTGTTTGAAATAGTAATGGATTCAGACAGTTTAGCCCATGAATTACCTTACTGGACAGAGTGGGAGGCTGGAAAAGTAAAGGACAACATCAGTGGAGTATTTAACATTCAAAGTGAAAAAAAATCTTGCAAATTTAATTCACAGACTGGGAATGGAAATGTCATTGCCTCGCTCAGAGGGTTAATCACTTTCTAATTTAAACTGGCAAATTTTTTAATGACACTGTGAAATTAACAGCATTTTATTGTGTTAATTATCTGCAGGACACTACATCATTACTTCTAATAAATGTAAATGTGATTGCCTCTCCTAGGACAATATAGAGACAAGGTGAATTTTTATTGGCTATTTACTCGATTTCAGACAAATTGTTTCCCTCCCCCGCCACACTGCCATGTAATGCATATTCAATATGGTTTAGTGCACTACCTTGTCTTCTGTGCATTTTAGTCAATAAAGTATATCCAGGTATTTTAAAGGTCATTACAGCTCCTTGCCCACTCAAGATAATTTTCAATTGAGGGAAGGATTATGCTAAAAATCACATCAGCTGTATTAGAACTAGGATGTAGGATTGTAGAGTTTAAGTACATCAATAATTAAATATTCAGCTTTTTTTGACAGGCTCAAAATGCATACTAGCACGTGCCTTTGTCAAAACAGACAGGAGAGTACTTTTTTAGTAGGTGTTCATGCAGCATGCTTGATGCCGCAATATTAGGCAATGAAACAAATTACATAAGAGGCATTTACAAAGCTTTACAGAGAAGCGAAAATATTAGTAGAGTGTTCTCCTTTGGCAGAAAACTCTTTTCAATCAAAGATACATGAAATTATCAGACAACAGAAAAGACAGGTTTCACACTCATAATGTCCAAAATTCAAAATTCACCATTACGAAACTGCAGTCAGAGTTCTTTCTTGGCATATTGGTTTGGCATGGCCTGTTTTTTGGCAGCAGGGGGGCCACAGAGGTGACTCCTGTGAGAAGCTGCTGGAAACTTCTACCATGTCCAGCAGGTCCAATCCATGGTAGCTCCAAAGATGGACATGCTGCTGCCAAGCTGGGCCAATTAGAGAGGTTGGTAACGCCTCTGTGATAATGTATTTAAGAAGAAAATAAAAAAAAAGTCACAGAGTTTTGCTTGTAGTCAGAGAAGAGGAGGAGGTGAGAACATTTGAGGGAAACATATGGAGACACCAAGGTCAGTGCAGAAGGAGGGGAGGAGGTGCTCCAGGTGCAGAGCTGGGATTCCTCTGTAGGCTCTGGCGAGACCATGGGGAAGCAGCTGTGCCCCTGCACTGTGGGGATCCCTGGGGGATGCAGAGATCCTTCCACAGCCCGTGTGGGAGGGGCCCATGCTGGAGTGGGTGGATGCCTGGAGGAGGCTGTGATCCAGTGGGAGATGCCGAGGAGAGAGGGGTCCCTGCTCCCATGCTGGAGCAGCCTGTCCTTGGAGGACTGCATCCCGTGGAAGAGTGACCCATGCCACAGCAGTTTGGGGAGGACTGTGTGTCCATGGGGGGAGTTCACATTTGTAGCAGGTGCAGTTTGGCTGCTGCTCATGAGAGTGGACTGGAGAAGTTCACAGAGAACTGTCTCCTGTGGGAGGGACCCCACGGCCTCACAGGGGAAGGACTCCTCTCCTGGATCAGTGGAAGAAAATTTAGGTGATGAACTATGAAACCCCCTGTGCCCTGTCTCCCTGTACTGTCAGTAGAAAAAAGGGAGGGGCTGGGAGGAAAAGAGTGTTGTAAGAGCTTATTTTACTTCTCATTATACTCCTCTGATTCTGTAGGTAAATTTCACTTTGCAACTTTGGTTGAGCCTGTTTTGCCCTTGAAGTGATTTCCCCAGTTGTTATCTCAACTCATGAAGCCTTCATTAAATTCTTTTCCTCTCTCCTCTGCTCTGCATGATGTTGGGCCAGTGTCAAACCATAACACCAGGTTATACACTTTTCTTCACTAAATCAATCTATCTATCTATCTATCTATCTATCTATCTATCTATCTATCTATCTATCTATCTATCATCTAGGTAACTATATATCTAGCTACATACCTATCTATCCATCTGTCTGTTATAGTACGTAGGTGATCTGATTTTTTAAAGTGTATCTTTGCTGTTACATCAAGATTCACATTCCTAACCTCTTCATGTAAAGATGGAGCATTTCAAAGGAGAGGCCAGCATTTCCATGACAGGATTTCAAGATTTTTGAAGGTGTTTCTGATCTTGTTAATGTTTATCTGATCATTCTCACTACTATTATTTTCGATTTCTGTGGAGAATAGCTGGGGAAGAGAAATAAAATCAGAAACAAGAAATCTATTGATCATAGAATAAGAGAGTGCATTGCTATCGTAGACCCTAAAAGAGCTTGGTGTTTTTCCTGAACCATAATCACTTCCCTTCAAATTGTAATCTTTAGTGATGTTACCAAAAAATTAATTAAATATCCATAATTTGGCCTGCATACTTGCTACTCTGTGAGAAAAGACACCTCTGAACACAGGTCTTAACCAGCCTAACACTTGAATCTGCTGTCTGCTAATGATTCTCATGATGGCTTTTTTGATTGCCTGTGATAATAGGGCCTGGCCATGAATCTTTGGTGATCTCTCTCTTTTTAGGTGTCGTCACATAGGCAAACATTTCCCAAGTTGCTATGTTGTTTAGGAGGCATGTACCCAGATGACTTCTGGCTCACCATAACCAGTTCTTCAGAAATAACCTCCTTAAGCCTTTTCCCCTTGAAAGCATCTGTAAGCTGTTGAAGGTCATGATTGTTCACTCCCAGATCAATATACCATTAAATTGTGACAGAAAGCACTACCACACTATTAAGTCGCCAGTAATACCCTCAATAATCCTGATAAAATGATGAACTATTTTAACCTCACAATGGCTGCAAACTGTATCTTGAAAACACATCCCAGTAAGACAGTACTGAGATAAAACCTATGGAAATCCTACCTTTCAGATATTATTATCCAATAATAATTAATCTTGTTTGCTTTGCACCCTTAAATCAGAGACACACACTACCACTTAAAATCAAGTTGTTCAGAAGACTCAGCAGACACTGTTTTGCCAAGGGCTCCCAGTCCTATCAGAAATTCCTGTTTGTCTGAGGTCTCCTGTAAGTGAACTACCCGTTTCTAAGAAAAGATGCAGTGATGAGTCTCTTTAACAGTTCAGGGTATCTTGGAGTAAAGGGGGATTTTTGGTGAACAAGACACCAGTAAGTGGAAAGATGCCATAACTTTACTCACATGACAAAGCCTATTGTGACTGACACAAAAGGAAATGTAAATTGGCTGCATTCACTATCTTTCCCTTTCACCCCCATATTAAAATGCAGCATATTGGACAAGATATTGCAGCATATTGGACAGCTCACTGTAAATGTAGTTTTATTTTTAAAAATTCCCTAAAAGAGAAAACAAACACCTGAAAACTTCTAATATTCTGGCAGTTAACTAATAGCCCACACTTTATCTGCTTTAGCCATCAGCCCTCCCTAGCCAGGTCTCCCTTGATATGTTACTGACCTAAATGTATGAAAAGGTAGGAAACAACAAAGCTTCAGGTCAATTAAGGCTTCCACTGATCTAGTAGTGTATCATATGTAATGAAGGAACCTAAACTGTCTTGGCTGTATCCTAGATACCACCCTAGATACTTTAATTAGGAAAAGAGACTAATAACCTCATCTAATTTAACTTCAGGGTTTTTTTAGACAATAGGAAGAGGCAGTATTTAATTTCATTTGCACTTCTTTGACATTTCTACTATTTTAGGTCATCAGCCTTTTATAACACTACAATGCTGAGATTTTTCTGGAGTATTCAAGCCCTCCTATTAGTTAAGGGGAAAAGGCTTAAGGTACAGCTCCTGAGGAAGAGGCAAGAAGAAAGAAATCTAAAATAACTTTTTGCAATTCAATAAGCAGCAACAGAAAACTGAATTGAGAGATGGGATAAATTTGCTTTCCATTAACATGGAAGAAAGACAGTGTCAGAAAAGGCACCAGAGCTATCCAGAAGCAGAAGGTCTGCACCCTCTGCAGACATACCTTGGTGAAGAGATTGATGGAATTTGTTAATCTGAACTCTAATCATTTTGGCTCAAGGCTTTCCCCCTATTTTTTAAATACACAATTGCTTAGTTGGCACTCAGAATGAATAATGAACCCAGAATGAAGCAACACACATGACAAAAAGTTTAAATGTTTATGATAATTATTATGCACTGCCGTAGGGTTTATAAACCTAATGCAATTGCTGGGCTTTGAATTCCCCGTACAAACCTTGCATTTAAAACAATTTAAATGAATAAAAAACTAGTCCCAAGAATGTTTTGTGTCTGCCTCTGTAGTAGCCTCTATACAACTTTCTGGTATTCTAAATTAACTTTTATTTTGCAAAGTCTTCTTGAAATCTCTCAGCAGGATGTCAAGTCAAATATATGGCATTGGATTGTTTCTACAAGGAAAGCTTTGTCTACAATATTAGCAACCAAACTGAATAGTAGTTTGCAGCACTAGCTAATACTTATCCAATGCATGCAAAAAGCAGTTATTTTTAAAGTCTTGTTTACTTCTTTCTTTCAATCGGCACAAGCTGCTGATTGTGAATGAGAACTAAAAAGAGTAAGTTTATGTCACTATTTACTTATATGAAAAAAAATACATTAAAATTACTTAAAAAGAAAAAAATACTTATGCCTGAGAACTGTCATACCAATTTAGCCAAATCAATTTTTTTATAAGGAAAATAAATAAGCAAACCCCAAGCTCTGCCCTTGTAGTATATTTCTGCAGGTTTTAAGTAATGGAAATTGGAATTAAAAAACTTCAAGGGAATCTTAATGTAAGTGGTGTCATTGGCTAACATGGGAAAAAATCTACTGTGTTAGGATTTTTTAAAAATATAAAATTATATGTTTTCTTTTCTGCTGTTTTGTTTTTCTTGTCTGGGCCTTCCTGGGGTTTCTGAAACCTCTGTGAGCTTGGCTTTCACCCAACTTAACTTGTCTCTGTCTCTCTGAAGGCTTTCTGTTTTCCCCCAGCGCTGCATCTGAAGAAGAGGTCGAGTTGTCTGTTTTCTCGTGTTCAGGAATTTGTTTATTCTTTGCTTATCTCATATTTGTTCCCTGGCTTGACATGGTGTTCTCTGCAGGCCAGTGCTCTCTACCCCCTCATCTGTCCCTGTTGCCTGTCCTTGTCGTCTCCTTGTCGTCTACCTGTTGTCTCCTTCCGGCCTTGGGAGGGCACTATCTTTTATACAGAAAAATTATGTATGCTTTATTTATAACAATTCTCCAATATCTATCCACTATGTTGTACAGTGTACTTTTGTTCTAGACCAACCAAAATATGCCACACCATCACAGAAGATGGAGAACAAGAGGACAAAGAAGAAGCTCAGGGACACACCCCATTTCCTCCATCTTTGGCCCCTGATCTCACATTCTAAAATCCCAAAATTCTACTTTTTCACCGTGTGACATACTAATTATCATTCTATCTAAATTCTTGTGACTTATAAATCTTCCCAGGACAGTCAGAAGGATGTCCTGGTTCCCACACTACTGCTTTACATTCCTCAGAATTTAGGGTTTATTTTAAAGGAATCTTATTTCACTAATACTTGTTTGTTGGGAAATGAAAATGTCTTATTGTATCAGAAGTACTACTTTGTACCATGCATTCAAACTGTGGCACAATAGAGTCTGTACATATAAAGTAATTATGTCAGCACGCTTTTTTCTGCAGTCATGGGTCCTCCTTCTACTTGTTTCCATGCTTTTTTGTAGATTTCTACATTTGAGTGTTAGTCTCAAATAGATGCCACTTTCCATTAGGGTCTAAATTAAAAATAAAGAAAATAAATGGACAATGATGAAATACCATTTCAGTGATGAACAGAGTCCTCTTTTGTTCAGAACACACTATGAGTTTAACATTGTGGGTTTTGTGATACACATATACTTTAGGTACAAGGACCCCACCTGAAGTACTATGTCTTGCTCTGGAACCCTCAGCACAAGAAAGAGATGGAATTGTTTGAGGTGCTCCAGACGAGGGCCACAGAAAAGATCAAAATGATAGAACAACTAAGAGAGATGGGGTTATTCAGACTGAAGAACAGAAGGCTCTTGAAAGAAAATATTGTTTCCTTTCAGTACTTCAAGGGCTTATAAGAGAGATGAGGATATCCATTCTCCTTTCAGCAAGACCCATAGTAATAGGACAAAGGTAGTGGGTTTAAGCTAAAAGACAGTAGATTCAAACTAGACATAATGAAACATTTTCTACAAGACAATGGTAAAACAGTGAAACAGGTTGTCCAAAGAGGTGGTGGATGTCCCATCTAAGGAAAATTTAATGGTCAGGCTGGATGGGACTCTGAGCAAACTTCACCTAGTTGAAAATGTCCCCGCTGTTCACAAGGGAATTTGAAGCAGATGACTTTTAAAGGTCCCTTCTAACCCATACTGTTCTATGGTTCTATGTACAGCCTGCTACAGCAGAACCAAATAACGATTTGAATACATAGTTTGTTAGCTCCTTATGTTAAAGAGCTATGTGGATAGCGGTGCAAACTAACCTTCTTTTCCTCAAAAATAAGAGACAGTTTGTTTGCATCATTTTTACTGATAATTATATTTACTAAGAATTACATTTGAGTTCTAGCATAAAAAGGCTCCTAGATCTGTATTATTTTCTTATGTCTCTGAACTGTGGTTACTGAGGTAAAATTGATCATCTCACAAAATGCAAAGCTCTGTCATGTTCAGCTGTAAGCCCTTTGCTTACCACAACTTTTTTTTTCAATCTTTTTTTCCTCCCCCAGTTTTTCTGGATTGTAAGGTCACAGTCAGGAAGGAAGATTATTTGCTATTCTTGGCAGAAGATCACAGGTCACCAGTTTTGTTCCTGTTGTTCTGCAATGAACTAGTAAGGGTCAGGCAAAGATGCCTACTATGCAAAGGTTCTCTTGTATGTCCATAACATCTCCTCCTAGAATAGGATGATATATAGCTGGCATCTTTCTCCCTCCAAAGGAAAGGGATGCATTGGCAGCTGTAAAAACTAAAGGAACATGAAAAAAGAAACAAAACAAACTGCTATTTTTTGTCAAAAAAAGAGAAGAGAATGACAGCCAGCTAGGAAGATGATTTTATATCACTAGTGTATAACTGAATGGAAATGCATAGAAGGGGGATTTAGGTTTTCAGACTATTTCTTTTAAACATAGTTTTATTGAATGATATTGCTTTTCAACTGAGTGAATTCTCATTGAACACCTTATTAACAGTAGCCTAACCTCAGTCTTTGCAGTTTTGCAGTACTTCTGAAAATGTTTGATATATAAGTGTCATTAAAATCAGTCAGAGAAAACACTATACCTTTCCTTTTGGGGGAGCTGGCTGTACTTTTTTTTCAAAAATAAACAGCAATTCAATTTTATGTATTAGGATAGAAGCTTCCACATGCTACCCTTCCAAAACTCAAAAGTTCTATTCATGTCTACTGTAGTTGCATAGCATATGTGACCCTGCATCTGTGTCCATAGAAAAATATCTTAAAAATGCAAGAATATACTGCATTTATTTTTTATCCAAATTCTCCCAAGCTTCAGTTTTCATTACATCAGTTATCTCTTGATTTTTATGTCATTTTTTTTGCAGAAGTGGTGCATGAAAAAAAAAAATTTACTGTTTTCAGCTGAATATGAAACTATACCTGCTTTTTATCTTGAGGCTAAAAAAAAAAACCCTTTTTTCCACTTTTTTGAGAAAAAAACATTTTTTTCTAGAATTGTTCTGCATCCATAAGTATAGCCTGCTGAAGACTTATCATTTCAGTCTCATCTGCGTTGCTAAACAATATTTAAAACAGAGCATAGTTCCCTTGATATACAACACTATCACCCCCTCTCCAAACTGTGAGTAGCTTCTTGTTTCTGAAAGATTAAAGTAATTATTGCAGTTACCTAAAAATCTGCTGACTCAGTACTTGATTTGAAGGCTGATTGGATCTCTAATGAGCTAAAAGTGCATTTTGAAAATTGGATATCTTTGAGGAAAGTAATTAACAAAAAATAAGTAGCAGTACATACATTAGCTAAGTGCAGAAACCTAACTGGATCGATGTTGCAACTGGGGATATCTGCATTTTGATAATATCACCATGCCACTCTGTTTACTGGAAGTGAAAAGCCTAAGAAGAAAAGTAGGTAGATATCTTTTAGAAGTCACTGAGGTCTAACTCCGAGTGCGCTTTTTACTAGCCCTTCAAAAACTATTGTTACATGGCAAAAATTGACATGATTAGAAATCTCAGCAGAGTGCCAGAATGGAATTGTAGTGATACAGTAGAAGTTAGGTCCAAAATTCAATTTCCAAACTGTGAAGGAAGGTTAGCCTAATGTCTGCAGTACCCAGTGTTAAATACAGGTGAGTTCAATTAAGAAATTATCCAAATCATCACCCCTTCCCTCATGCCAAACAAAGACCATCCTTGCCGTTAAAAGAGCAATCAGTTCCTAACTTGCTCACCGTGGATAAACATAAGAGCTGCTCAGTGTGGAACCCAATAATTTTCTTTAATAATGAATGTAGCAGCACACACCTAGTCTACTATCTTTCAGTTTATGTGCTTTGTGTAGTGTCTAAAACACAGCCATTTGGGGGCTTGAATGCAGTCCAAATGCTATAATCTGTTAATTTACCAATTAATACTGTTCTTTTTGCTCTAGTTCAATTTGTTGCACTTCCCTGCATTTTTCATCTTTCTGCTACCTCCTATTGGAAGAAAGGGAACCAGACAGAACACTATCCTGTCACTTAATATAATCATATAATAATATTTTGCCTTTTTCATTTCTTTACCGTTCTCCGTTCTCAATGCAGCCAAAAAAGTTTGTTGACACTTTTAAAATGTTTTTCTAATTATCTACATTCAGTTAAAACTCCATTATATTTATTTGCTCAGAATTTTTTCCTTTCACTTTGTACTGCCTTTTGAATTTTTGTACCTACTATTGTATTGACTAAACACATATGTCTAATCTAAAAAGGAGATAGAAAACTTAAAATGTCTCTTTCAAGTTAGGCAGATACGTTAAGAAAATGTTTTGGGAATGACTGTTAATCATCTGAATGAGAAAATATGCATGCACGAATGAAAATGGTAATAATTTGTTGTTCACTGTTTTACTATTTACAGTACAAAAAATATTATAATCTTTAAACAACCAGAAATATCACAACTAAGAATTAGTCATATTAGAGTGCTCCCTTGAATCACTTAACAAACTGGAAATAATTCGTGTGAACTTTGTAGAAATATAAATATTTATCACAGCAGGCAAAACAAAGATCTGATTGCAAGTAATTCGTTAACTGTGCCTTTTCTAAAATACAAAAGTTCTACTCAAAAAGATTGATGAGTTCTCATTTTACCTTTCTTCTTATTTGCTTCTTTTTTCTCTCATTTGAAATTTTAGTCTCAAAGTTAAGCATTAGAAGGATAATGGATTAAAATTTACAGTGAGATGTTCCAAAAATATGCATTAATTCCCTAAACCTCTCTTTCTTACTTCAGTATAACCATCAGTGATCTTTAAGTAACCACGTTCTACAAGAGTCATAAGAACATTACAAAATCTTGGGCCATTTCACTTCATGACCTCAATAATGAAAGATGTCTGGCAGAATCTAGTGAGATAAGAGTTAATGCAAAACACAGGTAGTAAAGAAAATAGTTGTTCTATATATTCCACTGATAAAAATATTCCAATGCATGTTTCTCTAAAATGACTGAGGAAGTTGGGTATTCAGACCACATCAGATGGAGGAGGGTGTGTGAACATCAAATTATGACAACACTTCATATTTTTCTGTTTTAATCATGGGAAACCTTAAAGTTAGATGTGAAATAAAAATGCAAACTAGAGTGAAGCTGGTGAAACTAAATCTACAACCTTAATGTAAAATTGCAAAAAATAAGCACATGTTGGAAGGCTCTTGGCACAGTCAGGTAAGTTAGATATCACCCAGAAATGTATGAGAGTGAGTTAAATTCTGCACAGACAGAAAAGATTGGTGTGTCAGGGTTAATAGGAAAAAGCAAGCAACACTGAAGCAAGCTAAGTCACTCTAAAACAGCAGTATAGAGTTCTGTAGAAGTAGTAAAAAATGTACAGAGAAGTCAGCAGAGAAGAACTTCAAATAATGCAACATGGCAAGGAAAGTGATTGGAAAAAAACCAAACTAAACAAAACCTATCCATGAATTAATTAAAAGATTACCTCACAGAGTTAAAAAGAAGACATACTAAGCGAAAAAGCAATAGAATTTAAAAACTATAAAAGGGATATCAGTTAAAGAAAAGGGCTAACGTATCTACATTTGGATTTGAGAAGCATGGAAAAGAAAATATCTGTTGCTAGGAAAGCTTATTCAAAGCAAGAAAATATTCAAAATATGTTAGGTAAAGTTTTATAGGGACAGAAACGAGGAAATGTCAACTACAATCCTCTATTTATACAGCAACCTGCTTTACAATTGCTGCTAAAGCGTTCTTAATTTCTTTTTCAAATCAGTTTGTCTGTGTACGTGCACATGAACGTGTGACTGCACAAATCGCTTAAATGCAGAAGGCAGTGGAGCAGAACAGAACAGCTGTTTAGAACTGCACAGCAACTAGACATGGCACTTTAGAACAGGAAGTAAAGGAGAATATGGTATCTAACTGAACCTGCAGAAGGGATTTTATGTCAACAGAATGCAATTACTAAAACTGGAATATTTCCAGGACAATAGAACTAGCATAAGGGAATAATCATTATTGCCTAAAATTGAATACAGTAAAGGAGTTAGTTAGGCAGAGATAACTTGCTCAGAAAAGCGAAAAAAATGAGATGGCAGAAGAAATTGGAAAGGGTTGCAAAAGGCATAGTCTCCTAATAATGAGTGATTGCAGTTATAAACTAGGTCATACTAAGTGATAGATATCAATCAAGCGGTTTCACAGATGTTAAAATGATTTGATCTTTTGTATTCCAAATGAAAGATAAGTATTAGGGCCAAACCTTTCTCTGTTTGTTCCTTCAATGAACTATGGGTGCTTGAGAGAGAAAAACAGCATCTGGCTAGTAAAATAGATCTGAATCTTGCCATAGCTATGAGTAATGCATGGATATGTGACAGTAGACTCAGAGGCATCATCTCTACAAAACAACCACAAGCTGTTAAAGCTTTTCATTAGATTTGGAGACAATCTCTGCTCACCTTCAGAATTTCTCTGTGTACATTACAAAGAAACAATACACAGCGGAAAAGGTTGAAGGTCTGAAAGTTTTAAAGATTAAATTACGACTTGTTACTTTGCAACAAAGAAGCTAAGGCTAACAACTATAAAAACTAGAACAAAATTGAAAATGTACAGCTACTTCATGTATCTCATAGTTTCATTTCAATAGCTTTATCAATGAGTAAAGCAGAGGCCAAAGTTGTCAGCTGCTGTGACTCTGTAACATCACTGTTAATTTAATCCAGTTGAGGGCCCAGGAAGAACATTTAGCTATGTGTTTCATTCCATCTGTGCAGACAGCACTGTAAATTCATCTTTCATGGAGTGTGTGATTGGAAAGGATTGATAATACATGCACAGTGTTACCCTACAACACCAGAGAATAAATGTGATAACATTTGCTAAAGTTGATGAGCTGTGATTTTTCTGAGTCAGAAATCATCCTTTCCTAAGATATTTTTATTATTTTGCTCTATGTTTTAATCCTTGGCAACCTTAAGTAACTTTTATGTAAGCCATTAGAGAGAGAGAAAAGAAAGAATGAGAAGGGCAACGCAGAGGCCTTTATATGAGATATTTGACTTAATTAAACACATACAATATGGTCATGTTGAACATACCTGAAATAACTGTTGGAGTAAGTATCTGAAAGGTTTCTCAAAGAAGAAGCTATGGACATATTTTACCTGGATTTTAGCAAAAGCTTTTAATACAAATCTATATATGAATCTAATCCACCAGCTAATCACTAAATTTATTATGAGGTGAGCTACTTGACTGGATTAAATTCTGGTGTGTGAGTTGATTTGGTTTAGTTTAGAAAGACAGTGGAAATTAAGTTAGAGAAACAGGTCCTCTTGGTGATGGCTGTGCCTTGCTGTTCTTGCCCCTTGAACTGAGATTTAAGAGAAGGAAGAGGATCAACTATAGGTGAAATGTCATTCTTTTTTTGCTGTCATATCAGCATTCTTTCACGGAGGCATTAGAGCATTTTCTTGTGAGCAAAATTAATGAACAAGTCTTGTTTTTTGAGAAGACATAATTTTTTATGTTTTCAGTAGCAAATCCTACTTGTATTGAAACAGCTGATATCTGCCTACAGAGCAATGATTTTAGGGGGGGAAAAAGAAGGAAAAAAGATACTAGAAACATAAAAATCAAATATTATTTTCTGTTATTGTTTTGATTTCTCTAATTTATTTTTTGTGTTGCAGTTTTTCACTTTTTTCAGTGGGTCACAGCTACTGTGAGTGTAGCAGAAAAACAGTAATGAAACAAAACATACTTCCAAAACTCTTCCAAGACTCTTGGATCATTTATGACTTCATTAAACTACTGGATGTACAAGGTAGGACATTGTGGTTTAGCAAGCATATGTGGTCCTTTCAAGCTTACAGATGTGGAAACATTTACAGAGATTCTGATTGCATTATTCCTGCTCTTCCCCCATGTTTTCAAAAACTCCAAATGTCAACATATTTCCATAGATTCATAATTTCCTCTTGTCAATAAGCTTTACCTCTTGATGATATTTGGAGATAGAAATGGCAAATCTGTCTGAAAGCTGGATTAATTTCCATGGATTGTTCAGTGGTTTGCTAAAATATTTCCACCCTTCTTTCCCCTAGATTTCCTCACTTTTTGGCTGACCATGCAATGTTTTCCTACAGCATGGCTCTTATGAAGGCTGAACTGCTCATTAATATCTCCTTTCAGACTACATAAGACAATTTCAACTTTCTATTTGTATAATTCTCAGCATTCAGTGGTGAAAATCACGACCATTTCAATGGGAGTAAGATCTTTTTCTTCATGTGTCAAACATATGTACCATGTTTCCTTGGGTTCAGATTCTACACAATTTACCCATCAAAAGTATATCTCAGCCATAACTCTGTGCTTACTACCAATTTCCAGCAATATACAGTAATTAACTATGTCATGTTATGTCTGTTCCTGAGATTATGATCAGGAGAAATTTCAAAAGTGGTAAATACTCTAAATTATTAGTGCAATGTTTCTTTTTGTATTAAGGAATGACAAATGGAAATAGACTGAAGAGTGCTACAGGCTCGTGTATTTGCACAAAAGGTGTTTAAGGATGTATGGTTTCAAGTTTTCAGAATACGTTTGAAGACAAGAATCAGATCGGAGCAAAAATGAAAATCAAATTGGTTTCCATTTCTGACAGCCAATTTGCCCTCTAATATATCTGTTTTTAGTAATATAGCGGGGATTCTTTTCAGTTTCAGGGTATGGCTACCACTGAGAGAATTTTGTTCCTTAAAACACTTATATGTTCTTGAACCATTTTGACACCAAAGCATATGTTTGCTGCTGTTCAGTTGTCTTTACATAGATAGGTCAAGAAAAAACCCCACAGGACATGCAATATCTGCGGAAAAAAGTGTGGATTACATCATACTCTGCAATCTGCTAAAGATGGCCACCAACATTAAGATTAAAGGGATCAGGCTCTACATCTGGAGGCACTATCCTGTACAACCTCCTATTATAGTCCTTCTTATGTGATGAGATTTATTGTGGGGTTATGTGTTGTGAACATAATCCTTTCAGAAGAAACATTTTCTGATAGAAAGACTTGGCAGAAAAATCACCTGTCACTCACCTGTAGAATTATTAAACAAGTCCTCAGTCTTATTTATTGCTGTCACCCACACTTCTCTTTCTTCCTGTTTTCCAACTGGCAAATAGACCTTTCTACAGAACATGAGCCCTGCAATTCTTTTAAGTGTGGAAGCACAAATGTTTTATTCAGTTCTTATATCTTTGCCCAGAGCACAAAGCAAGTCCTTAATAATTTAGTCTTACAGATGACTCAGAATCATCATATCCTGGGCTTAGTCCAAAACCATAGCTATTCACGGACTGAACTTAATATTATAGCTTTTAAATTCATGACTTTGGGAGCAGACAGTACTTATAAAAGCACATCGTATATATTTTTTGTCCTAAATGTCAAACTATTAAGGTTTATATTTCATAACTTTTTTGAAGATTAGGGAAAATACAACTTAGTTGCTGTACTTCATAGAGCTGAAAAGGCTTGAGAATATTTTTTGTGATTTCAGCCTCTCTGCTGCCATCTCCATAACACTGCAAGAAAATTACTTCAAAGTACTTTTTAACAGCCATTCTTGGATACATAGCAATTACTGTTATGCATTTTATGCAATCATCCTATAGCACTTCCATGTATGTCCCTGCTATGGGGTTTAGGAGTCAATTTCATAGCTTCATCAGAAAAGATCACTTTTCAACAGCTGCTTTGCCAGATAGATTTTTTTAACAGATAATACATTCTTTTCTAGCATAAATCTGGAGGCACTTGGGAAACATATAAAAAAATATAGGGCTCAAAATATGCAATGTTTTCTCTTAAATGACACATCTCTCAATTGAGTGATAGATCTATTTCACCTGATCTCAGGTCATGTGAAGCCTAGAGAGGTTGATCTGGAACAGAGATTAGCAGAGCAAAAGGAATAAAATGGGTATTTATTGAAAGGCCTCAAAAGGATACACCTTGGGCAGTACAAGAGCCTGGCCAGGGCTCCATCCAGGATGAATCCAAGATGGATCCTGGTCACGGGTTTTCACACTTTTATAAGTTTTGGTTCATTTACATATTGGGGTGAATTATCAAGCTACAGCTTCAGGTCATGAAGTCTCAACCCCCTGGCTTGCCCCCTGCACTTCACCATTGTTTATGGTCTTTGGGTAACAGTTATCCTTGAACCTCTAGCTGGGAAGGGTTTGTTTTGTCTAACTACCCTGTGAAGGGAACTTAACTAACACCTAACATAAAGTTTCAGAGTTACAAATCAAGCAGTAGAGAACCTGAAAAATAAAAATGATAAAACCTAAGGCATAATTTCGTGATCTATTTATGCAGAGAAGTCTGAAGAGTATTTATTTTATTTTAAGCACTTGTCCATGCAGATGTTACCTTCATCATATGTCTTCTGGAACTTTTTTAGAAATATCCTGAAGCGTTCACTTAATCTCACTGGATTAATAAAAATTATTAATTTCAATTATTAGTAACTCATCACTTCGCAATTTTTAACAAGTGAATGAATTTTAGAGGTCAATAATATGTCAGATCTAAAAGTGGGAAAAATCCTATTAAAGAATACATAGTCAGTTTGATGGCAAATTCCTGAAGGATTACAGGTGTTGTCTCTGACTTGTTCTTTATCTTGACATGGATTGTAGATGAACTGTAGCAAGATTACAATCATGGCCATTTGTCAGAGCCTGAATCTTTAGTGAACAGCAAACTTTAACTTCATGTATTCACATCCTGCAGAAATCAATTCTGTTTAATCCTTGTATTGCATACTTAAAAATCTTAGGATAACCTATGTGTTTTAATATCACTGCGAGCTCACAGAATCAAAACCAAATGAATTAAGAAAAGCTGTTTAAAAATTAATTAAACTCCTGCTTAGCTTGTCACCTTGCAAAGGAAGGTGAATGTTTATAAGCATGGCAGTAGGAAGTCTAATGTAAATGTAGCTGAAGTAAGGGAGAAATACAAAGTGAGAGGTTACTTTAGTCAAACGATCTTTTTCTGTGTAGGTGTGAAATGAACATGTGTGAAGAGAAGCAACTAATGTAAGCCTCTTAGTAGGTAGGATAGAATTCATAAAGTGTCTAATGGAAGATTGAGAGAGTACAGGCAAGCACTGATTATAGCTGTGCATGTGACTGACACGACTTGAATACATGGGGTTAGAATAAGCCTGGTGCCACAGTTCCCACACCTCTAAGGGTCCCTGCCAGGCTAGCTCCAGTCCCTCAGAGGGGGAACTGTGGCGAGGACAAGGATAAAAGACTAAAAGGCGCTCCTCCTATTCAGGCACGGTCCTGCTGCTTTATTACAGAACTTACTCCATGAAAAACCTGGTGGGAAAGAGGATGCTGGGCACGTGGTCAGGTGGTTTTGTGCCCCCTTGGGAATGGGGAAGGGGGAAGGGAGGGTTTGCTGACCAACAGGAGCAGACTCCAGGACAGGTGGGAAGGGTGGAGGCAGGTAAAGGGGCACCGAGGTTCATGGAAAGTTACATCTTTTGTGTGGATATACAAAACCTCCAATACAATTTAACAAAACTGCTTTGTGTAATACAACATCTCACCCTTTTCTATTATAATAAAGCTAAAAGAAAGGCGTCGGACCTACTTTGATGCAGAATGTGCACCTGCCCATCACTTTTGATTAGCAGGTGGTTTTGGCTGCTCTTTGCCAGCAAGCTCTGCATGGCTGACTTCTGAGGTAGAGGATTAGACCACGGAGGGCCTTTAAAGCTAGGCAGTGTAGAATTCCGAACGCTAATACAATTAAAAACAAGACAATAAAAACAACAGTTTACAGTATGTTAACAAATTAAAATCTGCAGGAATTAACTTGATTTTTAAGTAGGTTCTGTCTTCTTTTTCTGACAGTGTCTTGTCTTTGAGGCGGCAGCCGCTTGCTTCTCCTCTTCTGTTGGTGCTGGCTTTTTTGAAACAAAAGGTTGCACACATTTCTGGGGTATCCAGTGTGGGTCTGAGGGGGTGGTTACACAGGCATAGCCATGCCCCCAGGTCACGAGTTCATAGGGACCTTTGATCTCCCGGGTTTCTGGGTCCCTAATCAAAACTGGTGGACGCTGTGACAACTTAAACTGATTACCACTGTTAAAGTGACATACCACCTGAGGACTCATAGTTTCAAATGAACAGTTTAGAAAATTGATGGTAAACATAGGTTTAGAGAGATTTTGTTGTGGGGACATCCATGCTGTGGTCTGGCTCTGCCTAGCCAGGACTTGTTTGAGCGTCTGGTGAGTGCGCTCAACTACAGCTTGACCTGTAGGAGAGTAAGGGATACCTGTGGTATGCTCTACTCCCCACTGCTGGACAAACTCCAGGAATACTCTACCTTTGTACGCTGGGCCATTATCAGTTTTGATTTTCTTAGGGATCCTCAGTACTGAAAAGGCTTGCACAAGATGGTTTTTGGCATGTGCAGCTGTTTCTCCTGCATGGGCAGAGGCATAAACTGCGCTTGAAAATGTGTCTATGCTGACATGAACATATTTAAGGCGGCCAAAACTGGGAATGTGTGTGATGTCTGTTTGCCATTCTTCACAGCTTTCCAGGCTTTGGGGGTTAACCCCCATACCCAGGGAGGCCATGGCCTGGACCTGGCAGTTAGGGCAGGTGGCCACTATGGCTCGAGCCTGACCTCGCGTGAGTTGGAACTGATGCATCAGGCCTGGTGCATTTTGATGGTACTTCTGGGACTTAGCTTTGCCTGCTGGAAAACATCTGGGAGGCGAGCCATTTCTGCTAGGGCTGCAAGAGCATCTGCCTTGCGATTACCTTCTGCGATTTCGCCTGGCAGATCAGTATGTGACCTTACGTGCATCACATAAAACGGGTGCTCTCAGTGTGAAGACAAATAAATTAGTTTTGAGAGCAGCCTGAAGAGATGCTCATTCTCGATATCTCTGAGAACTGCCTGCTCCGTCCTGGACACTACTCCTGCTACATAGGCTGAATTGGTAACCAAACTGATTGGCTCTGAGAACTTTTCAAAGACTCGCACAACTGCAGTGAGTTCAGCTATCTGAGGCGATCCCTCCACAAATTCTACATCAGCTCCCAATGCTGAGTTTGTGGATTTCTCCAAGTCATCACCAACTTGTGGGATGCTCCAGATGCATCAGTGAACACTGTGAGAGCTTTGAGTGGCCTACGACTCCTTTTCTCACAAGGAATGAGGTGGAATTCCTCATTAAACAATTTGTGAGATGGGGCATGGACTGATATTTGTCCACTGTAGCTGTCCAGGGATATTTGGAGGCAGGCATTCCCCTGGAGCAGACACTCAAACAACTCTTTGGTCAGTCTCTCTGGAGCGTTCTTACCTTCCTTAGAGAGCTTGACTGGGAGGTGAATACATGCAAAGTCACAACCGGCCGGCTCACACAGTCTTAACCTGGCTTTCAGGATCAGCTGAGCTATCAGTTCCTGTGGCTTCGTGATGGTTGGATCATCATCGCTGATGGATCGCTGGTGGGAGAGGAAGACTCACTCTATTATTAAGAGTGAATCTCTCTGTCCTTCAATCCATTGAAAAATTAAGCCATGTAACTGTGGTAATTTTCCTAGGACCATGAATTTGAAAGGCAGCTCGGGCTGGTACCAGTGAGCCTGCCTCTCAGTCAAGGCTTTTTGTGCTTTTTTTGTTGCAGCTTTTGCCTCTGGGGTCCGTTCTCTGGGAGAGAGCAGGTCTCTCTCCCCCCTCAGTAAATTGTTGAAGGGATATAGGTCTTCATTGGTGAGACCTAGCCAGGGTCTGGCCCAGTTCAAAGACCCACACAGGGACTGGAGATCTGCTAAGGTTTTGGGATTACCTTTGATTTCTAACTTTTGAGGAACAACAGTTCATGCAGTGATTTCCAAGCCCAGGTACCTCCAAGGTGATATCTTTCGTACCTTGTCTTCCTGCAACTGGAATCCAGCAGAGGTTTAAACTTTAACCATTAGGTCAAGCGTGTGTTGGAGTGTATTGTTATCGGGGGCACACAAAAGCACATCGTCCATATAGTGAAGGATAATGGCTTCTTTTCTTTCAGCACGTACTGGGGACAGTAAGGAGGCTACATACTGCTAGCAGATAACAGAAATGACCTTTACCCTTGGGGTAGGACCCTCCAGTGATAGCGCTTCATTGGACCTTCCCTATTTAAGTTGGGAACTGAGAATGCAAACTGTGGGGTACCTTCTGGGTGTAGTGGAATTTGGAAGAAACAGTCCTTAATATCTAGGACAATTTCCAATTTTGAGGGAGCATGGAAGGGGATGGCATCCCTGGCTGGCGTGACCCCATGTCCTCGATTACTTTGTTTATTTCTCAGAGGTCGTGGAAGAGCCTCCACTTGTTCTTTCCCAGTTTTTTTATCACGAAAACCAGGGAATTCCAAGGACTGGTAGTTTCTTCTATGTGACCTTTTGCCAATTGTTCTTCTACCAGCTCCTCGAGTGCCCTAAGCTTTTCTTTACTGACTGGCTACTGGTTGGCCCAGACTGGGGTATCATTCAGCCATGTTAGATTTGGGTAGGATGCTCTACAGTGTCCACTTTTAAAAATCCTAGGGGTCTTTTGGAATAACTAATTTGACACCCCACTGGGACATGGTGTCTCTACCCCACAAGGGAGTTTTATAGTTGATGACAAATGGACAGACATTTGCCAATTTTCCATCTGGTCCTTCAATTTGTACTATGTTTTTTGAGATTTTTGCCAACTGAAGCCCACCTATACCTTGAAGTTTTCCAGCAACGGATTGCAACTCCCGATTAGAAGGCCACATTTTTTCTGGTATGACAGTCACGTCCAATCCACAGTCTAAAAGGCCATTTACGTGAAGGTAGTCTGACCCACGGGTTAGGTTACACCCCATCATGAGTTTGTCTTCACCTACTACCTCTGCCCAGTAGATGTCAGGTGTTTTGTCATCTGCAGGGACCCCCACTGGAGTGGGAATGACTTGGGTGATAATTTGCCCTTTGGCCAGATAGAAAGGTGGCTGAGAACAGCATGCCAGGATACTGAGTATGGGCACGCCCCCCTTGGTGATCATGGGAACAATTTCAATTTCTATGGGTGTGTGTGCAGTGTCCCCAGTAACAAAAAACTCACTGTCTAGTCCTGTGAGATCTACTGTCAAGTCTGGTGATTTTTCGAGTAATTCTACCTCAATGATTGTCCAGTGCATAGATCTGAAAGAAAAGGCATCTTTAGTGACAAGTTGGAAACGACCACAAGGCTGCCAAGCTTTGCTAAACAAACGTTTTTCAGTTTTCCCTTTTTGTTTCCCCACACCCAACTCCCCCCCCCCCCCCCTCCTTTTGGTGAGAGAGAGTCTTTTTTTTCAGTGGAGCCTGCTGCATTTGTGTTATAGCATGCTGTGGCTTCGCACTTGGGATTTAGTTTTTTTATTGTCAGGTGCTCAATCTTTTTGGGTATTTTTGTTTTACTGTTGGTTTTGGTGACAGTTCCAGGAGATATGTCTGGGCTTTTTGCACTGGAAGCAAATGATGTGTTGGCACTGTTCTGGAACAGTCTGTTGTCTGGCCTCCTCTGGTGCTGCAACTGCTATAGTCCTTGGGCTGGAGTTTTCTTCCGGTGTGCTGAACAGCTGTGCTCTCCTGTCACATGCGCTTGCTATCTGTGTAAGCATAGGGGGAGGGTCGACGGGCAGGCCAAGGATCACTCTGCAACAGGCTTCGTTGGCATTTCTTTGAGCTACTTCACGAATTATTTCTGTTTGTGCTATTGGATCTGGGATTTGCCGTTCTATCACTGCGCGAAGGCGGTCCACGAACTGCAAAAAACCTTCTGAATCATACTGTTTAATGTTAATGTAACTACCTTGAGGTACAGCTGTTGGTAATAGGTTATAAGCTTTTTCTGCACATTTACAAATTTTATGTAAAATGAATTTTGATAAAACGCTAGCCTGATCCTCTGGAGCAGCCCACATATTTTCTCCTGATAGGTGGCAATATGTTATGTTCCTTCCTTCTAGATCCTTGGCACCTTGGGCAGTTTGGGTAAGTTCTTTTAAGAGTTTGTGCAAGGATGTTTTCCACGTTTCCTCCCAGAAATCAAATTCTGAGGGAGAAAGTATACGTTTAAATATTTCTTTTAGATCTGCTGGTGTTAGTTCAAGAGATGAGAAAGTGGTTCTCATGGCACTTTTAAACATCTCAGTATCTCTGCCAAAATCTCTTTTAATTCTACTTAATTCCATCCTGCTTTTATATGAAAACGATTGATAATTCCTAAGTGTATTGTCTCTACCTGAGAACACTACAGGCGCTACTAATGGTATTGTTTCTTCTCTGGTTCTGATTTTAATGGGACAGGCTGTATGCCTACCTTCCAGGCACTCCTCCTCCCCCCACCCCGGGCCCCGGCCCCGGCTGCCACCCGGGCTCCACCCCCGGTCCCAGTCCTGGCTCGGGTCCCAGCCTCGCCCCCACTGGTCCGGGATTCCAGTCACCCCCGGCCCCACCTTCACTTTCGGCCCAGAGGGCCCCGGCACTCTGGGTACCTCTGGCCCCGCTGTCATCCCTTGCCCTGGTGGCACCTCCCCAACACCCGTCCCGGTATTCCAGGTTCCACCCCTGCCCTCTGCCTCGGTATTCCGGGCACTCCAGGTAGCCCTGGACTCCCCCCAACAGGGGCGGGGCGGGGGCATGGGAACTCAAGAGGTGTGTGTGGGGTGCTCGGGGGGCGGGGTCACAGGATGATGGCACTCAGGGTGGGAGCATGGAGGAGGGGGCGGGGTCACCTGGGGAGGAAGGGACTGCAGGGCAGGAAGGAGTTGGGGGAGGGGACATGCGGGTGAAAGGGGTTGTGGGAAGAAGGATAGGGAGGTGGCTGAGCCATGTGCTCTGCCATGTGCTCTGGGCCATATTGGCTGTGTGCAACATGTCCAGGCATGTTTTCTGACTCTGAGATGTGGGGATGGGGATGGTTTTCAGAGCCAGTAAAGCGTGGATTTTTAGGTACAGTGTCTGGGAGAGAGGGGTACAGGGAAGGTCCTCCATCAGCCTGCGCACAGCTGATAAAGTCAGGGAGCTGTGAGAGAAATGGAGAACAGTGACAACAGTGACCTTTTGCAAGGCATTCTGTTTTGGGGGCTGTACACATTCTTCTCTTAGCTCAGGAGCAGAGGGGATGGGAGAAGAGGTAGGGGAAATGGATGGGGGTGCTTCTGACAGCTGCTCTTCTGTCTGCCTTTTACTTATTTCTTTTTGAATTAAAATGAACAATGGGAGAAATTTTGAGGCTTTTTTATCTCCAATTTCTACTTGATTTGTCAGTAAAGTTCCAATTTCGTCCCACACTGAGAGGGAACTGATATCTAGTTTTTTGAATTCAGGCAGATGAGAAAACAGCCAGGGAATAAACTGTTGTAATTTCCCCTTAGAGATCTTAACATCAGCACTATTTAAAATATCTAGGATTTGGGGATATGGGCCTTTTTCCTGCACAGAGAGTTTGGACCCCATATTAGATGTTAAAATGCCGTCTGTGCAGTTTTATCTACCTCAGTTGAAGGAGAATACAGACAAAACCGAAAGCAAAAGTCTAGCTTTGGAAAAAGTGTAGTTTCCCCCTCCCCCCAGAAGTGAGGTAAGATGGAGAGACCACGTGTGGGAGAAGCCTGCGGCTTTTAAACCTGCCGGTGCAGGCTGGCCAGATGCTTCAGCTGAGCGTGGCTGCCGGAGCCAGGGAAAAACACAGAAACCCACGAAATAAACCCCGACCCGGTATGGTCACACCTCCCTGCTAAATCTGGAGCTGCCGTTTTCCCCCTGCACGGTCCCTTGCCAAGACTGAGGCTTGTGCTCTGTAACCTACACCCGGGGTCAGTTCAGGGGCCCCAAAAGTACTTTACCCTTCCTTTTTGGGACTTCAGCTGGTCTGAATCTGCTGCAAAGTATTTCCTTGTCTGAGGCCGAACTGTCTGGGTCTAGATGATCTGCCGGCACAATCCTGCACCAGGGCACTGTGCAAAAAACGGCACACCTAGTTTAGGTGGATGGCTGTCCAAAGCTTGTAAAATCCCGGGTTTTGAGTGGAGTTCCAGCTGATTCACATGGATCTCAAACCATATGGGAGGCCACACGTCTGGGAACCAAACTGCCACAGTTCCTACACCTCTAAGGGTCACTGCCGGGCTAGCTCCAGTCCCTCAGAGGGGGAAACTGTGGCGAGGACAAGGATAAAAGACTAAAAGGCGCTCCTCCTATCCAGGCATGGTCCTGCTGCTTTATTACAGAACCTACTTCATGAAAAACCTGGTGGGAAAGAGAGAGCTAGGAATGTGGCCAGGTGGTTTTGTGCCCCCTTGGGAAAGGGGAGGGGGAAGGGAGGGTCTGCTGACCAATAGGGGCAGACTCCAGGACAGGTGGGAAGGGTGGAGTCAGGTAAAGGGGCACCGAGGTTCATGGGAAAGTTACATCTTTTGTGTGGATATACAAAACCTCCAATACAATTTAACAAAACTGCTCTGTGTAATACAACAGCCTGGATTACTTTTTTTGCTTGACTTTTGGTGGCTGAATTATGTTTTTTCAGTATACTAATGCTTACAGTTTGGCAAAAAGAGTGCTCAGAATATGATGATATCTCTTTGACCACCATAAATTTGACTTTCTAAAATTTTATGTAACAAAAGGAATGACTTTATTTTGAAATCAAGAAGCCATTTATTAGCTAAGTTTTGAACGAGATTTTGTTTTGTAGCACAGATTTAGATTGTGCTTCGGTGGACCCCAAAATTAATTAAGCTTTTATTTGGAAAGAAGACAACTAACAAACCAGTAAGCCTACCATCCCAATCTGGTCAGGGTGCTCCTTCTCCTTCTCCTTCTCCTTCTCCTTCTCTCCTTCTCCTTCTCCTTCTCCTTCTCCTTCTCTCCTTCTCCTTCTCCTTCTCCTTCTCCTTCTCCTTCTCCTTCTCCTTCTCCTTCTCCTTCTCCTTTCTCTTTCTTTAATGATAAAGTCAAAGAAATCTCACAGGATGTGTCCTGCACTCAACAGTGATTATAAAGAACAAAACCAGAAAATATCCACTTCTTAAACAAGCCAAGTTCTGCAGGTCTAAGATGTAATGGCCATGATACAGGATACATAATTCAAACTGTTCAGTGGGTTAAGCGATGCACATATATTAAAGTGATGTAACAGATAACCCAGCAATATGCACATACTGTTTTGCTAAGAGCATGGATTGCCCACTAAATAAAAATGCTTGTGAATTTTTTATATGTGGTATGGTCCAGGGTTAGTCTTATCTGACACCAGGCAAGTTCAGTGTTAGGATCCTGGTAGAGTTACCACAATATGATAATCAGAGATGTTAAATGTGCTGTGTTATGCTGTTCATATTTATTCAAACATGGTAGTGTACAGTATGGTAACCAAAAATTACTCAAACAAATATGTCATGTCCCTCAGAGATATTTTTTGTTGAAAGTTGCCCTGATAGTAACACTTTTTCTTATTTCTAGTCCTTTTATTAAATCTTTGCTTACTGATCTCAAAAAAGCTCATAAATTCAGTTCCATTTTACCATCTTAGTTGCATAGTAATGAAGCACAACTGCATGCAACCCTGCTAGTATTTATAACTTCTTGTGCAGCAGTAGGTGTGCCTTTTATTTATTTCTTTATGAAAGAAAAACTTAAGCTTGTAAAGGGGTCTGTGGATCTACTACATTTTTCTTACGTTTGCTGTTGTATCCTTCGACTGTGCTTACCAAGCCTTGCCCATTTTCCTGTGAGCCACTCAAGAGCAGAGTAGCAGAGACCTGGTCTCAGAAAGATCTTGGCCTTTTCCATCCTAAACAATTGTCTGATTCTATGTTTATAAAACAAAATTGAATGTAGCTGGTGGGTACACTGCATTTTCCCGAAGTCAAAACACTAGAGTGTATTTTTTCCTTTCCTCTGTAGAGAAACATAAACATCTTTTGAGAAAACTATTTTAAATGAGAATACGGTATACGTATGTCTCTTCAAACGTAATCAATCAAAATACATCTTGAGCCAATATTAGAAGAAGGTTGAGTGACAGAGAATCTGATATTCTTCCTATGGCCTTTCCAGGAGGAAGAGTCAAAACAAGAGCTTAAATTAATACTTTAAATTAGTATATCTCTGTTTAATAACATTAACTTTACAGTTTTTATTAGCAATCTTTTAGAAGATGTATTTTATTTTGAAGGAAAAGTGAGATATGCTTACCAGATTAGAACTAATATTAGCATATTTCTTGCTTATCCCTGAAAAGTTGATATCAGACAATGACTTGAATCAAATTAGAGTGGGCTTGGCAGCAAAGTTTAGGTAATGATCTTATGACCCCATATCAGATTAAGGCAACAAAATTCAGTAGTGTACAAGATTTCATCTGTACATCATAACTATTCAGGGCACTGATCATTTCCTGTGAATTTTGTATCACCTTTCAATGTTGGAACTACAATTTAGCTGCCTAATCAAAGGTGTCTATCTGTCTGTCTGTCTATCTATCTATCTATGACATATGTATTGTATCTTCATCCAGTATTTCATCTTTGTTCATCATAGCAATAATTACATGATGTGTGACTAAGAAGAGGTTAGACCTGGAATAATTTATTTTTGTGCTACCAAATCTTATTTACTGCAGATGAAATAGAAAAGGAAATTATGCAAAGACCTGGCTGCTTCATCTACCTTTAGTTCAGTTGGAAGTGTGGTCAGAATTGTTCTTTCTTGTGAATTTTACATCTTTTTTGGAAGATGTAAAAGCTGACTGAATCTCCCAAAGTCACACTTTTTCCTCCTAACTCTCACTGTTTTGCTTGACAGATGGACTTAGCTGTTTTCCATTTTTCTGGAGTGAAGGGCTGCTGACATTCATCATTCCATTTGTATTGTTTTGCTTTCCTTTTTTTTTTTTAAGGATAAACAAATAATCAGGCACTGATATCAAGAAAAGAAAATTAAAAGGAATTGCAATCTGCTACTATGTGCCTTGCTTCTCAATTTCTAACAACCCAATGAGTTGACTCATTCTTTCATTTTCTTAAATATACATTATAACCAAAATCTGATACTCTGTTATGCCTCTAAGAATTCAGTTTCACATGCACTAAAAGAAAAAAAATCTCACTACCAACTGGGGTATGCATGTGCATACTTGTATACATATGTACATGTGTGTACTTAAGTCGTTTTAGAATTGTTTAGAAGTTTACAGTTATTATTGTATGTTAGCTTACACTTAGTCACTTATTCTTACTTTCACATAAATGACTGCAAGGGTAATTGGAAATGCATCTGGATAAAATCAGAGAGATCACTGAATGAGAAGGGATGTTAAGAAACATATAAATCCAGAAATACAGCTAGTCGTTACCTGAAAAAAAAAAAAAAAATCTGTGATCTCCCCCAACTATTTTTTAATCCATATTTGCTCTAGCCAATCAAATTTTCAGTTGTCTAAGCATTAAGTATCTGAACACTTAGATTTTATTAAGGATAAAACAAACCTGAGATTAATTGAATTCTGACAAACTTTAGGAAATTACAGCTGTTGTTACAAAGACAATAGTTCAAATAAACAAATATTTCTTTTTCGATGGTTTCCAAACTTAAAATCACTTCTTTCTCTTTCTGTCATGCTTTCTCTTTCTTCCTTTCCTCCTGCTTTCATTCTTCCCCTCCTCCTTCCTCATTCCTTCCTTTCTTTCTTTGTCCCTGTTTTTCTTTATTTTTTTTTCTTTTTCTTTCTTTTCTTTCTTTTCTTTATTCTTGGAATGTATTTTATCATCTGTCAGTTTTGCCCTATGATATGTCCTCTTAAATTGGATCTGTAAGCCCTTCATAAAGTTTAATAAATCTTCAGCATTTCACCCTAAGGAAATTATATTAAAAACCTTCAAATGTGAAGTTGGGCCTGCAGACGCACAGCACTGGGAATTATATCACCATAATCAGCTTGTAATGAAAGCCTCTGTCGCTGTTCTCTCCCAATCATAATCTGCCTGTCTTTATGAAAAAAGGGGGGTTTGTCTGGGTTCATCTGCAAGCTTTAATTGGAAGATGTCTTCATTTCATTCCAGCCTACTGGGATAATAACTCAGCCCCATGTTTAAACACAGGCCCTTGCCGCTGATATTTTTTCATTTAGTAAAGCATGTCTCTTTAAATGATTTAGCAAATCACCATGAATGCCAAAGCGGGATGATTGGCAGCTCATTGCTGGTGCACCATTTGCATGACATTTGTTCTTCAGCCTGGAAAGCTGCGGCAGGTAAACAAGCAGGCCCTGTACCAACTCCCTGTGAGTCCTTCCCTGTTTATTTTCTCATAATCAAATGACATTTATGGAGAGGCAAATGCAGCTGCACATATATGGAGAAAAAATGCAATCAGGCCAAACATGATGACTTCATTCAGGTGATATTTTGATTAGAGAAAGGACAGCTTTATGGCATAGACTTTCTTGCAAGTGAAGTCAGTCAAATTCCATTTTGCAATCTCTATTTTTAATATAAATACTAGGTTTAAATAATTCCTTTCATCCAATGACACTGTCTGTATTACAATGCAATATGTAGATGTGCAAATTCCTTAAAATTCTTAATTTTAAGAATTCTTTAATTTCCTAAAGTTCTGTTCTCTATTCTGGGCCATATTTTTAATAAGGGTCATATTTCTCTTTCTATATATAAAGCTGTGCTGTTGTGTCACTGGAGATTTTTCCTAAAAGAGATTTCAAGGAGGAAGATTTTTCCGAAGTTAAATGTTTCAAACTTATTTCCTAGCATATTACGGTGTCAAGAAACTTGGAAGAAAGCAAATTGAAATATATAACATAATATATATAGCATCATATGGTGCTTGTACCACAACTGATAGCATTAGTATTCATCTAATACATGTTTCACTTCAACTTCAAAGGTCATTTGAGAACAGAAATAAAAAATGGCAATTACTGAGCAAGGAAGGGTGTGTCCTGTGAAGGGTTTGCTGCTACCTTGAGTGGCTTCACTTCTTTCTCAGTTATTCTTAAGGAAGTACTTTCTCATCTTTTTGCTGAAGGAGAAGCCCTTTTTTTTTTGTGGTGTTAGATGATCTTCCGTAAGAGAAACCATGAAATTTCGGAGTCTTCAGTAGCTGTGTAAAACAGAATCATATATTCCCCACACAGCTCGACACAGGAAAGTTGAGAGGAGAGGGCAGGAATTTTGCCCACCTGGCATTCCAGTCCTTTTTGAAACAATACTCAGATAATAGAAGACAGGCAGATGTACATGGGGGGAAGAGCTAGTGGTCTGTATTTGATAGAGTGTTAATTGTTAGAAAAATCTGCTGACAAGGGTCCCACTAAGAGGCGTCCTACAAAGAGGGGGCTCAGCACATTGTGAAAATTTGGCCAAAGAGAAAAAGTTGCTTTGGCAGAGAGGACAGCAAATAAATTCTGCATAGTTGTTTCAACCATATCTTTTCCCAGTAGAAACTCTACGTTTATATTTTTGGGCTGGGTCTTTGTCCAGTTTTTTGGAAAGACACACAGTTCCAGCTGTTACACAACACAGATGTATTGTTATATCAATATGCAGGGCTTCATCTGAAGAGACTGGGGTTTATTGCATCAGTCCTTAAGAGAGGCACTAAGTAATCTGTAGAAAGGATTCAAAATCAGACTTACTAATTGGGCTGATAGTGTTTCTTATTACTGTAAGAGTGTGCTTGGGGCCCTCACACAGAGCAGGAGACAATTGCTTAGGCACTTGCTGTATTTTTGAGCATCTCAGCTTTATCTCAGAGCAACTGAGTTCAGTGTGAGAAAACACAATATACAGAGTGCAGCCTGAACTCGAAACGAATCACTAATGTGGCTCAAGAAATTGCTGGACTGGGTAACTGGCAGAAAGGTGAAATAACAATTGTGCAGAGGTAATTTGGCCTGCAATTGGAGCTGAGCTGAGTGAGAGAAACAGGAAATATTGCCTTTCAACTTGGTAGCTCAAAACTGTGAAGGAAAGAGTGAAGGGACATACAGAGAAGCAGATGTGACAATAAAACTGATGGATCAGGGAGTCATTTGGAGAGTCTGGGTCTGATGTACCCAGTGCTGAGAAGGTAATTCGGTTGCAGAGTTCAGGAGGAATAAGGATGATGAGACTCACTGCTTGAAGGAGATGTGGCTTGAGAGACTAAATGTTGTGCATCTCCGGTTGGTGCCAAAGGGTAGCTACAAAATCAGAGAGCAGGAAAGGTAAGAGAAATTAATTTAGAATTGCCAACTATAGTAATTTGAAATCAGTGGAGGTAGCCTAATGAGTGAGATTCTCAGGATGCTGGGAAAACAAGGACTTTCCTGCCTGCTTTTATGCATTTATGCATTGAGGTAAATTGCCATGTTTACAAACCTATTCAATAATGTGCACTTTTGAAAATCTCAGTATAGGAGTGGCAGCATTATTAAATTTTGAAAACAACCCACTCTTATTTATGAATCTTTAAAAAAACCCATAACACATAATGTCTATTCTTTCTCTTTTTTGTGATTCTGATTTTAAATTTTGGGCAGAACCCCCCCCCATGCCTCATGTACCTATTATCAAATTAAGGTAGAGGTTGTCTAATTTGCCTCTTCTAGTTGCTTTACTAGAAACCTGATGGTGTACATGATTTTAATTGCTAATGCTTTCTTTCCTTCTTAATTCATTACTCTAAGTAGAATTATGTGAATAGTTATGAAAGGAGATTCATCTAAAATAAGAATAAGAGCCCACAAATTACTACTGCTTAAGGATGTCTTCAAGCTGTGGAAATCTGAAGGCACTTTGCAAAATTAGTAAGTTAATAGACAAAAATTCCACCCCCACATCTCTTTATACCACTTCACCCCACACAGATGTTACAAAAAATAGTTTCTGGAAAATCTCTTTATGCAAGAAATCTGTCTAGTAGCTTTCAATGTGACCCTTTTTGATTTCAGTACAGGGTTCAGAAGGATACTGTAGAAACTGTTCAAGTTACCTTTTTTTTCTATTAGCCTTTACTGTGATGACCAGAAAAATCTTACAGGCAGCTAAACAGGCATCAACTTGGTATTTGACAAGGCTGACAAGATTTTTCTCTATGGACCTGTTTTACTCACTATGTGAATTCACTTTGCCTTCTCAGGTTGAACTCAGAGAGCATCAGAAGATCATTATTACCATTGCTTGCTAGGTGAATGAATGCTTTATTCTCACAGATATTTGGAGAATGGCAGCTGCTTGTAACCATTCATGTATTCACACATGCACATGAGTGGCTATTTGCTATTTATTATATATAGAAACTAAATTGCTTGGCCAGGAAAGAGAAAAATACTTTTAACTGTAGGGATATACCTAGTGGTATATCTACATATTAAGTATCATGCAAGCACCTCATAGTTTCTGTTCTGTTTGTTCAGACTACATGGCAAACAGAAATTCAGAAATCACTCACTTGCTAAAAGGTTGGGAGCTACATGTATGCTGCACAGTAACTTCTGGAAAAGGACTGGCCACATCATATTGGAGGAATGCACACCTTGAGCCACTGCCAAGCTGAAGTGTCTATAATGTTGTGTAAGATTGGCCTTGTGCAGTTTTGGATCAAATTCAAAGACCTTCCAAATATGAGGGATAAATGGATTAGCAAACATTTTCAGTTCTGCTTAGATAATCACAGTTATGACCAGACTTGGTCAAAACTTCTCCAGAGCTTGAGGCAGGGGGAAGTAGAGGATGAAAAGGTTAGGAGAAAGGGATAAAAGTAGAATAAAAAGGAAAGGGGAGAGGGAAGGGGAAAAGGTAGAAGGGGAGCAGGAGAAAGTGTAAGAGAAAGCAGGAAGAAAGAGAAAGGGAAGTGAGAACAAAAATGGGAAAGTGAAAGAAAAAGGGAATAAAAAGGAAAGGAAAAATAATAGATGCATCATCTAACGAGAACACGATTGTAGTCTGCCAGTTTTACGATTAATAGCACGAACCCACTCTTTTTTGATCTTTGTGATCTCTTAAGTACAGAAAATTTAAAAAACAACACTGCAAAATGAATTTTAAATAAGGTTCTTTAAAGACTGATTCACAAAGAAGTAACTTTTAAACATTTTAATATTTTATTTTAAAATCTTATCAAGGTTACTAGGTTTTTGCAACTGGACTTCTTTTCATTCAAGGGATTGATCCATTTTTCCCCAAAATCTATGTATTTAAATAATTTTCTGTGTCTATATATTTGGCAAAACAGTGTCATTAGGATTTAGTACGAGCTGATTTGTATGTATTTTCCATGAGTATTGAAAGAAGTGGACAAGCTCTCACAATATAAGCAACTGAAACAACACAATTATATCTGTACTTTTAGACATTATTGCATAAGTTATGAAAATGGGATTTAATGATAAGAAATCTCTACTTTAACTATACAAAATCATAGCAATGCATTTTCTCGTCCCTAGTTTTATTCACAATAATTTCATTCTCAGCATGAAATTTTGCATTCTACAAGGCATCTTGGCTTCTAAATATTTTCATATTTAAAAATCAAAGTGATTCAGTATTCACAATTTTTGAAAGCAGTGGATGACCATGTGCAAAAAAGAAAAGGATGGTAGTAAAAAAATTTAGAAGAGTCATGATTTCTTTTGGAGATATAGTTGAAGGTAAAAGGGTTTGACAACATTATCATGTAGAAAAATATGCCAGGGTCCAGTTCCAGCTGAATTTTTTTGACTCTTTTAGTTGGCTAAAAATCATTGAAAGAAAAAGTATTCATAGTCGGCCAACAACTCGTATTCTTTTGCTAGAGATACTAGATGCATTTCAGGCATTTCACAGAGTACAAGGGCATATTTCCTTTTCAGAATAATTTGAACACAAGACAGAGCACTGAGAAGATTGGCAGTGACACTGTCTAGTCTGATTTGTTCATAGCAAATAAAGCTGCTCAGAGATGAAATATTTTTTTTAATTGAAAAAAATTATCAGACAAAAGTTTCATCATTTTTCATGCATTTTTAACCATACTCTGCCTGAAACATAAGAAATAGACTTTGTCAGGGTAATACTTCAAAAGCATATCACAGCATGTCTAGTAATGTCATTATCTAAAACTTGAAAAATTCTGGTACCAGTCCCCACATCCTAGATAGGTACTTTAAGACTTTTCTTCTGACACGTTTCTCTCAGTTTCTTGTAATGGAACTGTTCTATTTGCCTAACAAACTAAAGATTGGAAGAAGAAGGCACTTCTTTCTTCTGCCATTGCCCACTAGCAGGTTTTACATTCAATGACTCTGTTTTCATGTCCCATCCTATCATGCCCCTTTTTGTCCACGCTGGTTTTGATTCTGTGGTCATTAATTTACACAAATCAAAATGGCTTTACTAGAGAAGACCAAGGCCTCCCTTTTCCTTTTCATGCCTTATCCTTTGCATCAAGAGATTCGTGTCCATGCAGCTGCGTTTGGGTAGCTGATGCTGTAAACCTTCAGTGGCCAGCAACAAAGCAGAGCCTGGGATCCAAGCCCCAGCAGTAAGCTATCTCTTGATAGGTGGGTTCAATTTACCTTGCACCCTGAAGTGTATGGGTTTCATCAACTAACAAGAAACAAAATGTTTGACATCTCTTCACTGCAGCAGTTTAGAAATTTCAGTCATCTTTCTCCTTTGTGATATGTGTTTGACACTTTTTTGTTGCAAAGAGAGTATGTGAAATACAATAACCATTATTCAGTCATTTGTTTTCTTTTTCACTACATCATGATCCATGGCTGGCCCATCATTTCTATTTTATTAATTCAGTATGAATATTTAGAAAGCAATATATACTTGACTACAATGATGTCTTAAGTTTTAGCTTTTGTATTTTTTCAGATATTGTACTTAGTGTGGGACTCTGAACTTCATATAAAGTGTTAGAAAGTTCTCTTTAAAGTTTAGTCAGATAACACAATCTTTTTCCAGCCCAAGAACAAATGACACCTTAGCAGTTTCATGACAAATTAGTATAAACAACAGCAAATTGAGGAGAGCAATCTGGGAGGATGGAACTTTGTAACCTGAAGCTTTAATTTGACAATTAACCCAAATATGTAAATGGGCCTATATAGCCTATAAAAAGGTGATGACTTGTGACATGGAGTCTATCTCGGATGGAGACACGGCAGGGCTCTTGTACTGCCCAAGGTTAATCCTTTGAAGGCCTTTTTAATAAATACCTTCTTTATTCGTTTAGCATTGTCTAGCCTTTATTCCAGGTAGCCTCTCTAAGCATCAACAATGTCACTTGCTTTAAATGTTCCTGTTTGAAATCATTACGTAGATGTTATCCTCTATATACATGGAGGAGCAAAATCAAATAGAGAAGCCTGTTTTTTGTTACCTCCTGACCAAGAAAACTGTATCACAATCACATTGAACTCTCTCTGTCTCCCTTTGAATTGTTGCAACAAAGTTCAGAAAGGGAAGGTAAAATAGAAACAGTAAAACACTGTTTATTGCCAGAACTGTAACGAATAAGAGTTAATTCAAAATATGAGCAATAAAAGAAAAAAACCTGTAACAAACCTATTGAGACTTTTGAATTCTTGAGTAAAAAGTAATGTGTAAAGACAGAAAGTGGCAAAATAAAAATCTTCAAGTGGCTAGAGGACATTTGTAGAAAAAAAGCTGGGCTGTGTGATGTATGTTACACTAGGCAATCTATTAAATATTATAATTGTTCACAACAACTCTCAGACAAATAGAAGACAACAGGTTTGTTCACACAGAATTAAATCAATGACAAATCATCAAACAACCTTGAAGGAAACAGCACTTTTTTCTTTGTGTCTATCTGAAGGATGCTCACCATGTTTCAACAGTGTCAAAAGCTCATTTTCTTGTTCAGTTTTGGAGTGCCAAAAAAGCTGAGACATGTGAGGACTGCATAGGCAAAATTCACCAACATGACCAACACAATTATATTAAAGATTTTGGGGGACAAAACTTGTTCCTTTCTTTAAAGTATGGGCTGCTGGGAATGCAATAATAAATTGAGAAAACAATGGTCATGAACACACCAGTAACTTTTAATTATGATTTTGCATAAATTCTTATTCTAACTCTAAATTGTTTGCTAGTTTGGGGAACATACTTCTAACTCTCTGTTCTTTTCCTAGGAGCATCAGGCCTATATATTGGAGAGTTTTAATTATAAAACAGAACTCATTCAGAAAGTGTTCTGCTCAGGTTGTGAATGAATTGAAGTTTAAGATCAAACAGTAAATATTGTCTAGAAGTACAACCAAAGAAAGAAATGCACCATCATAGACAAGTCTGTCCAAGCTGGTTGACACCTCTGGGCTTCTGAACTCATTTTGGCCAGCCACTTAGGCAATTGCTACCACAAGTCTGGCAGCTGTTAGTACACCATTTCTCCAGGGTTATTTCAACACCTGTTCAGTGTATGCTGTGGCACTTGGGGCCTGTTCAGAGTTCTGCACCCATGCAGGGTCTTTGGCATTCTCACCTTCCTCAGAGCACAGTAGCCTGCATGGCCCCCCAGCCATCCATCTGAATGCCCTGCACTAGGTATGGACTGCAGCTTGCCTACAGTCTTGCCTCTCTGCATGCTGGGCACAGACTGGGGAGATGGCAGCACAAATATGGGCAAGAGTATGTCTGGAAAGCATGGGTAAGAGGTAGAGGATGCTGGACTAAGAGGTAGAGAGGGATAAAGGATTGGAGGACAAAATTCAAAGAGTAATATGGATATGGAAAGTGTACCAACTCATCATGGTTACGTACTGGTCTGATAAATTCATTGCTGTAAATATTTGCATTTTCAGTAATAATATATTGCTCCATGGCAATTGCTAATTTTCAGGGGTAGCCATAGTATGAAGCAGCTGGTCAGTAATGGCAGCTTTAAATAAGCAATTTGTACTGATTAAGACAACCACTGGTCAGAATGTGTGGACAGCACCTACATCCCCATAGCTGACAGATAGTGACAGCTTGCTCCAAGTAGTAATTCATCACTGCCTTGAGCTAACATTGATTCCACCAATAGGAATTTGCTCCTAAGTATCAAATACTTCTCCCTGGAATTTCCTGTAATTCAGTATTTTCCACATATATGCTCCTTCCTGAGCACCCACCAAATGCCTTGGTAACCTGTTGATGCTATTGCCTCACCTGGGCTTTCTGGCTGTCTGGCAGAGCCATTTAAGCTAACCTGTGCTGCTCTGCTGTAAAATGGACTGGAAGCACTCACGCAGATAGTTACTAGGTAACAGCTGTGAGGATGCAAGGATCAGCTTCTCAAATTGTTTTCACATGCAAGTCTTCTGGGTAAAAGGTTTGGGCCATTCCCAGGAAAGCTGATTTAAGTCTTGAGGTCTGAGTGCTGTGCTGATTTACTTAATTTGTGACTGTAATTACCCTGTGCTCAAGTTCCCAGTTATCATTTTTGTTTCAAGAGCATTTGCTGTGTGGATATTTAGAGTAGTAAGCCTCAAATTTCAGCTCATTGACATATTGTCACTATATAAAAATGCCTGTGCATTTGTCCTGAAATTCCCCCTGCTCAGACTAATAATGCCATTTAGTTTCAGCACTTTAACTCAACACTTACAACAGCATTCCTAACTGCACTTTGGAGACAAAGTCACTTGCACATACCTCAGCTGTAAGTCCACACAGCAGATCTCTTTCCTTGCAATATTTTTATCCTTATTGTCTTAATGACACAGACCACTGGTGCATACAACTTTATGTATTCCAACTCTGAATCATGTTAATTTACTTTAATGGAAAGAAGACATAAATTCTGTTAAATAAAAACTTCATTCTCTAAGCTTACACTTTTCACTCTAACTTCAACTATGTCTAAAAGAAAGAAGTGTTTCATTTATTTTAAGGAAAAATGACATTAAGCAGCAGAACTTATTCTGCAGGACAGGAAGAATTTTAAAGTAAATGTCCTTATGGTATTTCTACAGTGAAAATATGAGTGGCTGTTTTCAGACAGAATTTTGATATTGCTTTCCATTGATAAGACTATGAAGAGAAACAATTGAAAAATTATTGAATAGACAACTCTCATGCTGTTGATTCCAATCATTATCAGATGATATATAATGGAATACTTATTAATAAATTTATTTCTTAATGCAAGATGAATTAAAATTATTCAGAATTCCCTAGGTATGTCTTTGTCCTTTTTGAGAGGAAAAAAAAAAGAGGGTGTCTCAGGGGTGACCTTATCACTCTGGTTGTAGTCGGGTGGGGGTTGGTCTCTTTCTCCAGGCAGCAACTGACAGAATGATAGGACACAGTCTCAAGCTGCACCAAGGGAAATACAGGTTGGATATTAGGAAAAGGTTTTTGTTGAAAGAGTGGTAAAGTAGTGTAATTGTCTGCCCAGGGAGGTGGTGGAGTCACCATCCCTAGATATGTTTAAAGAAAGACCAAATGTGGCACTTGGTGCATGGTTCAGTTGAGGTGTTAGGGCATGGGTTGGGCTCAATGATCTTGAAGGCCTCTTCCAACCTTGTTATTCTGTAGTGATTTGCTGTGTGTGAGGTATGTCAGACTACGAGAAATTCTAAGTAACTCAATCTCTATGCAGTTTTTTTATTTTCTTTGTTCTTGCCATAGTGTTGACCAGGTGTCTTTTCCAGTATGTTATACTACACCCTTTTTACATCAGGTTTCTTTCAATGCAGAAAGGAAGTTACACTGATTTTCAATGTACCTAATATCTATGGAAGAAATAGAAATGAAATCTCTTTGTCTACTCACATGACACTTCATCTGTTTTGAATATGGCCCAGAGAATAGGTGAAGACTTGCTTGCTTGCTTGCTTGCTCCTGTTGGAGCAATTACAAACTGGTCGGATTATCCTGGGTATCAAATGTTCAGGGTAGAAACAAAAACCTACTCCTCATTTCACCGGCATGAGGTGGTATCAAGAACCATACAATCACAGAATTATTTGGGTTGGAAGAGAACTTAAAGATCCTCTATTTCCAACCCCCTGCCATAGGCAGGGACACCTTTCAATAAACCAGGTTGTTTAGAGTCCCCTACAGCCTGGCCTTGAACCAGGGATGAGACATCAACAGTGGGAGGGACTTTACTTTCCCTATCTCCATCCTGCTGACCATCCACTTGAGATGTGTGGGAAGAGAGGCTTCCAGTGCAAACTGATGCAAACCCACTGTTGCACATTTCAGCCTTTTCCTTGTCTATACTTACTAGCTTTTCACTCATGTTCAACTGTGTGGTTATGACTTCTTTGCTCTTCTTGTTATCACTGATAAACCAAAGAAGCCTTTCTTATTATTCTTTTTTTCTCTTGCCAAGTTCATCTCCATGCTTTGGCCTTCCTCAACACATCCCCCACACAGCCTGATTGCACCCCTGATCTTCCTAGATTGTCTGCCTGTGTTACACTGCCTGTAAATTTGCTTCTTGCCATTTAGTTTGACCAGCAGTTCCCTACTTAGCTATGTTGTCTCTTGTCTCGTCTTCCTTGCCTGATTCCTTACAGCTGCAGGTCACCATCTCTTGAACTCTATGGAAAGTATCCTCAAAGATCTTTCCCAGTCTCTTGTCTCTGAGGGCTGTTTCCCGGGGAATCCTACTGTTAAAGTCCTTAAAATGTTAGAAGTGTGCATTCTTGAAGTTTAAGCTCCAGATTTTACTCTTCTCCTGACCTGTATCCCTCAGGACTGTGAATTCCCTCAGTGCATGATCACTGCAATCCAGGCTGCTTCCAATTTTGACATTCCAGATTGGCTCTCTTACATTAGTGACTACTAGATTGAGTAACACGTCCACCTAGGGTCATGTGTAATTTTTCTCCAGAGGAGTGTGTTGGCAAATTTCTAAAGCTTCTCCTGTTATGCATCAAGTATTTCCTAGTCTGTTGTGCTGGAATCAGAGAAAACAACCTAATCATATACTTGATCCACAAAATCATGCTGAATAACTTTGGCCATGGTTAGATTAGGATCAAGTGTTTTTGACAATCAACACTGTTCATTAGGCATGGAAGTTTCTCTCTGAATCCAGTAGCCCCTTAATTTTTAGAGCAATCAAATTTATAGAAACTTGGTTGAGCATAGGCCTTTATTTTTGACTTCTTTTGTAGTATAATGCCCCAATGAGATCTTTTCCTACTTTTGTTTTCAGCCTTGCTGCCTGCCTTTCCTTTCTTATTCTCTCTGCATCTCACTATACTGAAAACAGGACAAAATGCCTCACCATTTAATGAAAATGCAAACAATTTTGACTGGAGGGAATTTTGGAGGTGTTTGAAGATAGATGGCAATGCCCATTTTCCAGTGTAACAATCTGCTTTTTGCTTTCTGAGGAACAAGGAAGCTAATGTGCTGTGGTGAGCACATTTTTCCCTGATAAGCCTATTCTTTGGGAAAAAGGGGTGCGGTTAAAGTACCCATGTGGCTCATTAGTACACCATGAATCAGAAGAATGTCACAAATTGTGAGGGCATTATGGCACAGAGTTTGGTGTCTCATTAAGCCAACACTGAAGACTTAAGAAGTGAGCTGGATGTCAAGCAAGAAAAGATGTTGTTATGTTGACATGAGTACTTATACTCAATTCATTATTTAACTGGTCTGAAGAAGTAATCTGTGGCAATAGCTTGCTTAAATATTAGCACATTGTTGAGAGAAATGTACAAAATATTCTTAAATTATTCATCTAAATTGGATTGGGTTTGCTATTATGGAGGTAAAGAGCTAGAGCAAATTAGACCATGAGAACATCCAGGTTGCTTTGTGAGATAGCAGTGAAGGTAGATATGATAGACATCATTCTAAGGCAAAACAATCTCAAACTTAGTTAAGCTACTGATATGTCTGACCTGAGTGTAAGACCCCTCAGTGTAAAACAATCCTGCAAAAAATACTGTTGTATCTGTTAATCATTAAAACTATATCTATGTAGATATATTAAACAGCTTTACAATTTTCAAGCAGGGCTTCTTTGCTTCTATTAGTTGTTATCTTAAAACCTCAGGTCACATACATCAGTCTATTTTTCAGTGCCTACTAGTATTTGTTGTGCCTAAGTAGTCTTCCACTCAGTTTTTCTAATCTTTTTAGCAATTAATTCTGAAGACTTTTAAACTCTATGCTGGTTTTGGCTGAGATTGAGCTTATTTTCATCACTATGGCTGCTACAGGGCTGTGTTTTGGATATGTGGTATGCATGGGTTTGATAATACAGAAATGTCTTTGTTATTGCTGAGTTGGTCTTGATCGGAGAAAAGGCCTTTTCTGCTTTTTGTACTCCATGCTGAAGAGGAAGTTGGGGGGTGTGGGAGGTTTAAAGGAAACACAGCTGAGATTGGCCATCCCAACAGACCAAAGGGGCATTCCACGTAATAAGACACCATGCTCAGTAGAGAAAGCTGGGAAATGAAGGAGCAAGGGGTAGACTTTTGGGCTGATGACATTTGTCTTCCCAAGTAACCATTATATGTGATGGATCCCTGCTCTCCTGGGGCTGGCTGAACACCCGCCTGCCCATAGGAAGCAGTGAACCAATTCCTTTGGTTTTATGTAGGGCTTTTGCTTTCCCCAATATAATATCTCCATCCCTACCCAGGATTTTTCAAGTTTTACCTTTCCAATTCTCTCCCCTATTCTATTGATGAAGGAGTGAGCGAGCATGAGGTTTGGCTGCTAGCTGGAGTTAAACCACAACATTGTTGGTGGGAAATTCCTCCAGGCCTTTCATTTTATAATATGCCAAATTTTGCTTTTGTTTGTTTGAATTTATTTTAGCTAAGTGGCAAGTATTTGCATTCTTGGAGATCATGATGAATGTAGTTTTGAAAGGAGTCTTTGCTTCCAAAATGAGCAGTGGGAAATTTTGAACAAATTTTAATATTTTTCTAGTTAGGTGTACATGAAATTCAATAGAAAAGAATGATTAACTGCTGTTAAAAATGAAAAGCAATGTGCCCATGGAGACAAGGCTTGGTAAAAAAATCACAGAATCACAGAATGACTAGATTGGAAGAGACCTCCAGGATCATCGAGTCCAACCCATGCCCTAACACCTCAACTAGACCATGATGCCAAGTGCCACATCCAGTCTTCTTATAAATACATCCAGGGATGGTGACTCCATCACCTCCCCAGGCAAAGCATTCCAATACTTTACTACACTTTCTGCAAAAAACTTTTTCCTAATATCCAGCCTATAATGTATAACATTATTATTCTGGGATCCCCTTTAAATCATTAGCCTACCAGAAAAACTGGTAGAGCTCTTTTGAAAATTTTTGAAGGTAATTTAGGAATTTGGATGACTTTAAAATATGAATAATGTACATATGTGAGATTGGATAAAATAGCACCTTTCCATAACAGGGGTTTTGAGAACAAAATTTTGTATATGACCTGAATGTGACATGACTGCACAAACTACTTGAGTCCCAGAAGGCGGCTAGGGAAACACCATCCACCATCAAGCTTTGAAAACTATTTTAAGTGGAAATGCATCTTCAAGGAGAGTGAGGTGGACAAGCAACTCTCTTATTAGCTGTCTCACAACATATAATTTGAATATTCCTCTAACTTCTTCAGTAAATTCAGCCAATCTAGAGAGTAATATCATGACTCAGGAGTGGGAGTCTTTTGATCTTGTAAGATGACAATGAGCTTTTTCCAGGGAAATGATGCAGACAGGGAAATTTTCGTAATGAAAAAAAATATAGTGTACCCATTTTACTGCAAGACTAAATGTCTTAACATTCAGAGGACTTTCTTGCAAACATTTTTCATGCCTTAACTCTTCTTGCATACACCTTTATTCTGGACACTTCTTGGATTACCAAAATGTAACTACTAAGTTCATCTTTGTTGTTAGTTTATTTTCTTCATGTCCTGTATGCCTATAAGAGCTCTAAAATATTCTCCCTTCTGCATTACTTCTTAGTGCTTCTGAGTATAAAGCAGAATCTGTATGAGAGGTGACTTAATTCGAAGATGAATAAAATGAATAAGAGGGAAGGGAAGTTCAGGAAGGGAAGTTCAGGGAAGTTCAGGGAAGGGAAGTTCAGGAAGTTCAGGGAAGGGGAAGTTCAGGGAAGGGAAGTTCAGGGAAGTTCAGGGAAGGGAAGTTCAGGGAAGTTCAGGGAAGTTCAGGGAGAAGGGAAGTTCAGGGAAGTTCAGGGAAGTTCAGGGAAGTTCAGGGAAGTTCAGGGAAGTTCAGGGAAGTTCAGGGAAGTTCAGGGAAGGAAGTTCAGGAAGGGAAGTTCAGGGAAGTTCAGGGAAGTTCAGGAAGGGAAGGGAAGGGAAGGAAGGGAAGGGAAGGGAAGGGAAGGGAAGGGAAGGGAAGGGAAGGGAAGGGAAGGGAAGGGAAGGGAAAGGGAAGGGAAAAGGAAGGACAACATTATACATTTCCCCATCCCTGTATTTGATCCTGGACAAGACTATTGAATCACAGGTTCTCCAAGGGTTTCATTTATTATATATATTCCTCATTTTCTGATATTAGTTTAAGATTTCTAGATCTTGATTCCTAGAAATGTCATGCACTCACATCTGCAACTGAAATTGATGGAAACCTTATTTTGAAAAAGCTCCATTTCAAATCGGTTGCATGTGGACACTTCAATACATAAATATTTTTCTCCATGAATATTGATTTTTCACTTGTAAAACCCATAAAGTAATAATAACAACATCTTTAGTACTCTAGCTCAGTTGGTAAGAGCATGGTGCTAATAATATCAAGGTCGTGGATTCAATCCCCTTATGGGCCATTCACATTACAGTTGGACTTGGTGATCCTTTGGGTACCTCTCAGCTCAGAATATTCTGTGATCTGTAATTAGATTGTATTTCCAACAAGTTAGAGTGAAAAATGTAGATCAAAAAGCTCTTAAAATCATCTTAAGATGTTTCATCTAGATTTTGAAGATTTAAATATATTCTATAAAATTGAATTAAATGCTAAAAAAATTAATTAGAATTTGAGAGTTTTAAAATGTTACTTATATCACTCTTAGTAAGGCCAAAACAAGAATGCTGGGTTTTTAAGAACAGATGGAATTAATTTTTTTATGTCTTTCTGTGGAATATTGTCTTTTGATATTTGAGCTTTTACCAAACCCCCTGAATTTTACCTAAAATATTGTATGCAGTTCTTGCAATACAATTCTTCACATAAATGTTGTGAAATTTATCAGTGCTTATGAACTAAGAAAATTAGACCTGAAAAATATTTAAGGCTTTATTTTCATTATTCACACAGTTTTTTTGCCTTTTAAAAATGTTAAGGATGTGATCTGCTGTGTGCCTCAAAACAGAAGCTTGGATATTTTCCTTCGTTTTGTCTCTTCTTGCATTGTACCTGAGCTCACCACATAAAATGAGAACTATAATTACTACAGTGGCATGTCCTTTCGTGTTTGCCTGCTTCAGATAGTGAATTTTATATGTGGTGAGTGGTTTTCTAGGCACTCCTGTCAGTGACAAGTACAATTTAGGTAGCTCCCCTTTTCCTCCCTGTCTCATTTATGCCAGAATAGTGCATCTCCCTGAGAAAATGATCAGCCAAGTACCAGAAATTTCTCAAGGTCATCTGAAATCATGTTTTCTTTCCTTTTACTAGACCAAATATTGTGTTGGGGCAGCTATGGGGATACTGGAGAAGGGAAACTGAGGGGGTACCAGAGAAGTAACAGTAGCTTCAAAAGACAGCTGAGCAGTGGACAAGGAACGTAGATCACCAAATGTTACCTTAAACAAATACCTGTGAAATCTAGACTTGACTTAAACTAGAGCAAGTGGGGTTCAGAGATAGTTTCTTTCCAGGAATAAAGTTAACCAATTCTTTTAAATAATGGATTGCTTTAATGTACCTCAGTGAAAAAAACTACACACACACATATATATGTAGTCAGAGAAAATAGCTGAACATACCTTCAGGCAGTTTCAAGAGGAAAAGGGAAACAGAACGAGATGTCATTGCCAATATGAACCTCTACTGATTAAATTTGATCCTATGAGCTCTGCTGGGAAACACACATATACTACATAGTAAACTTGCTTCAGACACAACATTGAATAAACTTTACAAAGCTATGAATGCTCTTGTTAAGAAAACGCAAAACAGCACTTTCATGGAGGAAGATAGCACACTACTTCTTTATTCTCATTATAAGCCCAGCAAAACTTAAGGATTCAGCTGTTGATAGTGTCCTTTTGTCTGAGTTAATATTAGGGCTCGGATCATCTGGTAGAATTAAGGTCTACAGTGGTTTTGTGTTTTTTATGTGTACATGCTGAAGACCTTTTACTTCATACTTCAAGGAAAGTTGTTTCTGTGGTTCAATATTTAAGATGTCTGTCAGCTTGATATTAAAATATTGCAATTTGCCTTCTGTCATGGTTTAGGAATGATATGCCTCAATTTAGTGTTCTCAATGAAACAGCCCAATTCATGATCTGCTCACTCAGTCCCCCACCTACAACCGCCTGCACCAGGATGGAGAGGAAGATTGGAGGCACAAAGGAGATTACAGGTTGAGATGAGGACAAATTACTGGAAAACAACAAAGAAATAAGAAAATAAACAGTAGCAATTACAATACCAGTAATGGAGGGAACTGGTGCAATCTGATCGCTCCCTATGCCAAGTTTTCTGGGCTTGAAACAACCCCTCCTCACTTTCCTAGAAAATGACATGAGATGGTACAGAATAACCTCAGGGTGCTAGCCATGCCTGCTCCCAGCTACTGCAAAAATTAACCGTATCCCGGTACCTGGCCTGGCCTAGTCAGACTAAGACACCTAGTAAACTATTTCTAATATCCAGTACTGAAGTGCACAGTAAAAATGTATATCAACATTTTATGGTTAGAGATTTAGTCTTCTCATTTTAACAATATCTGAAAAAAAAAAAAAAAAAAGGGTAAAAAGTGCTCTGCTGCTCTGTGATTTAGACTGAAAATACCTTTGGTGTGTATACAAACTTCGTGATGTGAGAAAACACCTGAAAATACCTTATATTTATATATATATACTATATATAAAAATATATTTATATGTATAGTGTTATACCACAGCTCTCATACTAGGCTGGAAGAGCATACTATAGGTGAGACCTTCTGCAGCATCCTAGCCTATACCAAAATTAGAATAATAAAGATATATATTCTGCTGGGACAATTTGAAGGCAACATTTTATCTATAACTGGAAATGTCTTGCACTGACTTCATTCAACTTATTAGAGTATACCACTGGCTGGGATTTTATTTCATTTCACTAATATAAAGAATCTTCTACATTCAGATTATAGAAAGTTGATGGCTTCTTAAAATTGCATACTGTTGATAAAATGTGGAAAACTTCTCTTCCTGAAAACAATATATTACATTTAATGGTAAATCACCAACAAATTCCATTATGTTTGTGGGCTTGACATGTGATGCTTATTAAATGTAGGAACAAAGCCACCTTATACATCATAATGTTCACATTACAAATTCACTGCTTATAATGGTGCTGCAAGTATGTCTGCAATTTTTCTGAACTTATGAAATATATTTCTGACACCTCAGGTATTGATGTATGCATGCCCAATATTGTCCCAGTGCAGTAAGGGAGACTTAACTGATGTCTGCAAGATTTGATTTATTACAAGTAAATATGATTGCCTTCATAATCTGATTTTATTATGTTCGGGGCTCTCGCAGGTAAACTTTTAGTAGAAGAAAGAAGACCTGTTTTATTAAACCAGTCTATTTCTGCAAACCAAATCACTTCTTGACAAAAAAGAAGAAAAGAGAAAAAAGAAGTCAAGTCAAGAAGAAGAACGATTAAGGATAAATTCTTTGTGCTAAAATTCATTCCCCCACATGAATATTCTAGAATGCTGAAAGTTACTTTTTGTCTCTGTTAGACAGAAGCCAGAGAACCTACTAGTCTGTGTCACTGAACTGCTATAGAATCAAGGCAAATGCTGCCATTAAAACTTCTGTAGTTGCATCATTATATAAATATTGCCTTGGAAAACCTTGCCATAAGGTGTGGCATCAGATCTTGGAGTATTGTTCAACAGAAGATAATATTCCATACACACTTCTGTGCATCATATGTTTTTGTTTGTTTGTTTGGGCTTTTTTACTATATAAGTGGTGACAAATTGTAAAGAACAATTCTTTCCTGAGAGCAATATGGGATAATATACATTGAGACATTTATGCAAAAAAACAGAAAAAACAATCACAGTAGTATTCTGTGCTTTTCCATGCTGGTGAGCCAATTATTATTTAGGTTAATTGCTGTGTTATTCCCCTGTGCAAGTTAAAACATTCTCCATATTGCCAAAAATCATTTGTAGTGAAAAAAATGTTTTGTTCTCTTTTATGTTGATGTAAATTAATACTGAGACAGCCCACAGAAGGCAATATAGTTGTGGGCATGTTACTGTATGTGTGGAAGATAAATAAAGTGTCTAACTAAAAGAGCTGTCTAACCAGTGTTTCAGAGAGCTGGAGAGCATCCTTTCCATAAAAACAGGCAGCAATTTAATAGTTGTTTCATCAAAGTAATTATCTGATTTGAAAGTAATGACATGTTAGTTACTGTGAGACACCCTTTCCTGGTAATGTATCCTACTATACTATGCTGTACAGTTCTGTAAGACAGTGTGTGCTCTGTTTGGCCACAAACAGTTAAGCCTCTAAATTTAAAGTGAGCCTTTAACTTGAAAAAAATTTTAAAGACAGTGGGGAAAATGATGTTTCAGAGAGCTGACTTCTTTACTTTTCTGTTCATGCTTAAAAAAGAAAAAGAAAAAGTGACTTGGTGAAAGCTGCTGTTTGACTTTGAGCAGGACTGGAGCTTTTGTCCTGCCTGTTTATTTACCATTAAATTCCTTCTCAAATGTAAAAATTTGAAAAAAACCTTTTTTGATATACTGTCCAGAATCTCTAAAATCTAGTTAGCTAGCTTAATGATATTTTTGGGATGTTTACTAGTGTCTTACGGAGGCTAGGCTTTTTTTTTTTTAAAGGAAGAAAATTTAGTTTGTCAGAATAAGATGAGATAGGTATGTAGGTTTAGAAATGGAAACTGAGCTTCTGTTTTTGCTTTGTTGCTGATGTGGGTAGTAGGACAGTCAATTTGGAAGGACAACTGAAGATGAGCACTGAGGGTAGGGCATTAAGTGATGAAGTTTAATTTTTTCTTGTGTATGAAACTATTTTCCTCTGTAAAAGGTATTGCATCTTGTTGTTCAAAAACATCACCTAGAGATGCTTTTTGTAATTTGCTTTTATTGCTACTGTATTCATGACGATTTCTATCCAGCAATAACACAGACCTATTTCCAGATGATGTAGGCGTCTCAGACTTGGCTTGTTGCTGTTACCTCTTGCTGTCCTTTAAGCAGCAACAATGGTAACTTTGCCTCTACAGCTAAATCAGGGACAAAGCCCTATGTCTGTTTCACTGAAAGCTGATTGCATGTGTTGTTTTTTGGGGAGTTATTCTTACACCACAACAAAACCATAATCACATTCAGAGACTGAAGAGATGTAAAACCCCAGATGTATAAATGTAAGGAGCAGAAATTCCATCATATCCAGGGATGGAACATATTGCAGTAGCTCTCAGAAATGGACTAAGAAAAACACCACATTATTAATGGGGGTGTATGTGTGTGTTTACTTGCCTGAAATACTTATTTAGACACTGCCAGTGGGAAACATAGCTCAGCAATATGTCTTTATATTTCTTCAATGATGCTCATTTCTTCAGCAAAGGGTAACGAAAAGTTTAGTTACTCTATAGACATAAGTCTCTGATATGCTATAAATATAATATGTGATGGTGGACAATGTAATGGAATTTTATTTTTATCCAGTACGGATGACTGTAGAGAATCCATTAGTGGCTTTGTTTTGCTCTGCCACCTGTGAGTTATGCAGTCATTCCTAACTCATGAAAATGAACTATGTTGTCCTTCCTGCCATCAGAAACCCCATATTTATGAACACATACAATGCAGAATATATTAATGTGTATAGTACTAGCTCATCTGTGGACCTACAGGTATACATGGACTACATTATAGTTCTTAATGTCTGGCTAGACAACCATAATTATATAGGCCTGAGGTCACCCTTTATGGTAAATGAATTAATAATTAAAACTGAAGATAGGGCAAATGTGTTTTTACAGGGAACTCAGCCAGCAGATAGTTGTCAATACAGGAACAAAGGCAACAATTTCTGTTCTAAACACTCAAATTGAAAAATTCGGAATGTCACATAATGCAAATGACACACAGAGTCATAACAACACATTATTATCATTTATATTGCTTCATTACATGACACAATCACTGATAAATTGTAAGTAAAATGACAATAGCATCGTGAATCACTCTTTTTTTTCCCCTTTCTCTAATTTTTTTTTTTTGTAAATATAATTCTGGCTAGCATTTGAAAGAATTAATCATTTTCTCATTTGATAATTTCTTGTGAGTTAGAACTCTGTGTGACAGGGGTCTTTCTAATACCAAAACCACGCTCATTGCATAGAAATAAAGCTGTTCACTGCTCTTGTTTCCTGTCAATCCGGTTCACTTCATGTGCACTAAATTCACTTTAAGGAGAGAGTCCATGGAAATTACAATTGAGTTCTTGAGGTGGGGTATGGTCTTAATTTAAATTTCTCTATAAAATATTGAACTCATTCAGGACAGATGAATATAACAGATGTTTCATAGGATACTGTTCCAAATGCTGTAGTACAGTTTTCTGTAAATTTCTCAGTGTCCTAGGTATATTTTAGCAAGCCATGTTTTTTTTGGTCAAAATTTTATTCCAAAGCTTTTCATAGGCTTCCATAAACTATGAAAACATACATCAGCTAAGGAAGATTCAGTACCAAGAATTTAGGGAGTGAATATTCTTAGCAAATTGTCTACCAATTTTCAGTTGAAAGAAGGAGAGATATTGCAGCTTTCAATGGCATCTTAAATCAGTGATGTAAGTCTGGGGCATAATAAGATATCTTGTGTTGGGCAATGTAAATGGAAAGTATGCCCAAAGATACATCAATGGGCTCAATACAGTATTTTGATGAGCATTCATTGGTGTCTTGTAAAATGGGAAGGAAAATGGGAATGGTATATCGACTGCTCTGCTTACAATGGGTGCAGGCACTGGGACTTCAGATCTCAGGAAAATGGCGAACCTTTTCGATCAATGAAAAATTACTGTGCCTTGTTTACAAAAGATTTGTCTAAGCAATATAATTACTCTCTTTGGTTTCAGATTTTGGAAAGTCAAATAGAAGAAAGAGCTCAAATAAAAGAGTTTGATTTGTATCTTCTTGGCCTGGATATTTCTGTGAACTGCTTAAAGATCTCCCACTCTTCAGTGGTTTGACCGAACTGTTTCTGAATTACAAGTTTTTGTGTTCTTATTAACAACTCTTTCAAACCACTGTGGTCACTGTTGACAGTTAGGCTTTCAAACCAAAATCCACTAAAGTTGGCATAACAATAGAAAATTTTCAAAATGTATGTAAGAAGACCATGCATTAAATGTAATTTCCATTTTCTTTTTATGTAAGGGGTTATCAACACTGAAGATCACTGTTTTACCCTCACCCTCAAAACAGATTCAAAAACTAAAAATCAAATTTTACAGAAGAGGTCTGTCACAAAATATCTTGCCTTACAATGCTGTAGGATATTGTGGTGGTTTGAAAAGGAAGTGAATTTTTTCGGGATTCAGTGGTCAAACCAATGAGTGCTCAGGTTTGAATATTGGCACTTAGTGTGGCCACTGAGGACAAGGATCCGCCTCTGAGAACACAGCGGGTTAAAAGCAGAGGGCTCCCAGGAGAACTCTCTCTTGGTTCGGGTCCGTGAGGGAGTTCAGGCCTCCCCTGCCCAGCTGCGGGCTGGGCGGGGCAGGGGAAGCCATGCGGCCTGGGCGAGGTAGAACGGAGCCTTGGGCAGAGAGGGGAGAGGAAGATCCTGCAGGATGGAAGGGTGGAGAGAGTGCAAGAACCTTGAGAGGCATCAGGCATCCCCCTTTTCCTTCCCCCACCCGGAGAGAGAGAGTGAGAGACTGTGCCTGTGCCACCTTGAAATTTGGTATCGGCAGCCGGGCAGCACGGCCGAAGGAGTAAGGAGGGGGTGGTGTGAGAATGTGCCTGGCAAGTCAAACCGTGGTAGTTCTGGGCAGGCACAGCCCAAGGTTTTAACCCTTTTCGTAGATGATGGAAACTTTATAAATGCTGATCCTCCTGAACCTGAAGAACGAAAATAAAGGTGAAATAAAGAGAACTGAGTAAAAGTGATGAAAGTTCATGCAAGTGAAAGGTTGTCAGAGGATGCTGAAAAGAATCCTAGGTGGGAGGAGATGATGGAGTGGCCTTTGGCTGGACTTTTCTTGTAAGGCCATGGACGGAACCATTTCTTTTCTGTGACGCAGAGACTGCATCTGGGGAGAGGCATTGGCTTGGAGCCAAGAGTGGACAGTAGAGAGTAGTGTGAACAGAGATGAGAGGAAGATCTCTGTTCTCAAGGCCCCTCGGAACCAGGGGGTGAAATTGGGGGGACTGGTGTCCCAAGATTTGAGAGACTGTTGTTTTTTTGGAACTGACCAAAGCATCTTTGAAAAGAGAAACCCTAGAAACAGTTCTGGTCCATGCACAGTGGTGAGAGCACTGGACATGGAAGAAGAGGTCACGATATGGTGCAAGAAGGACTCCTATCTCTCCTTGATGAACTGAGTGCTGATTATCAGAAGGGTAGTAGTGGACTGAAGATTAATTATCTAAGAAGTAGTAACTTGACTGGAAATTTTTAGTTTTGTCTCACTATGTTGAGAACTTGGGTAAGAGGAGGAAGAGTGTTTCTAAAGTTTTCATCCTCTTCTGTGTGTGTCTCCTTTACATATTATAAGTAAATAAAGTTTTTCTTTCCTTTTGTTCCTAAGTTAGAAGCTGTTTTGCTCTGTTTTTGGTCACATCTCACAGCAAACACCAGAGACAATATATCTTCATGGGGGCACTGGCCTTGTGCCAGTGTCAAACCATGACAGATATTCACATCTGCTACAGATAATATAATTTATCTGATGGAAGTGTAACATAAGAAGGCTTTAAAAATAAGGACAAATTATAGCTCAGTAAGTAGTAAAATCACAGATTTTTTTTTATATTGTAAGATCACTTATCCTTAACAGAAACAAGTAAAAAATTCCACTGAATTTTTCTTGCTCTGGTATCTGTCTTTGTTATTGATTGATTATGGAATGATCATCAGTTTCTGCAAAATGTCATCATTTGATAATTCTCAGCATTTCTACACTAACTTTAATGAAATGGAGGAGCATAGCAAGAACATATGGGCATGGATCAGATGTATTTCGTGGTTCCCTCTAAAAGCCGTCTGCCCTTTTTTTGTCCCAGATTATTACTGGGGTACATACCTGTGGTGTATATATATGACTTGCTGACAGTATTCAAAGGGGCTACTGAATCCCTAGTTTCTTGGTTTCGATCTAGCTATTGAAGCTTAAGAGCAGATGACATAAAAGGTATCAGCCAAAGCATAAGAACTACAGCCAGTTGTGGTTGCTCTTGATTCCAAACTCACAATTATATACAATTCCTTTTTCTAAGGACCTGAAAAGTCACATAGACTGTCCAGTGGAAATGGGTCTGGAAATATATGTCCAGATGTTGTCTTAGGTATTTAATTTAAGAACTGCTTTGCTGTGGGATAGAAAGACTTCTGAGCTGACTGAGAAGTCCTGCATTGTAGAATGATAGATGACTCATAAAGTTCTGTGGAAGCATTTATTTCTGTGATCATTCTGAGATAAGATTACATGTTAAATTCATTTTTTTTTTCTCAATTTATTTAATTGTCCTTTCTTCTTTAAGTTAACAGCCTAAGGCTATGTCCTCCTGTTTCTTAAAGATACAGGTTTACTCTGCAAAAACTCTGAATAGGTGAAATTTTTCATATGAGTTTACTCAAGACTGAATCCAAGTTAATAAATTCTGCCTCTGATTAGTGCATATTAAACTGGGATTTTTTGCAATGCTAAAATATTATCAGGGCTTTGCATTCACACTGTTGTGGTCAAAGAAAGCATGGACAGACCATACTTGCTAAACAATTAAAAAATTTCCCTCTTGCTCGCAATATTTTTCATGTGCTGTATCTTTGAACACTTTACATATGCAAAGCTTGTCTGACCTAAGCATATCACTAATGGTATTTCCACAGCTTTTTGTAGCTTGGACAAAGTAAAAGGCTTTATGCTCCCCAAAAATACAGCAAAGCCTGAATGGAAAAACCTCTTGACCTCACAATCTTTTACTGTCCATAAGTGTCCATAGACACACAGAAATTTTCTGTTCAGCTAAATAAAATGCTAAGTGACTGAAAGCAGGGACTTGTAATGCTAAATGTCAGACAACCTCAAATTGAAGCAACTTTCTGAGTACTGTCTAGAAAAAAACTGAGGATGTACTGTTCATACTTTTTAGTTCAGACAAGCATGTGGTTCTGGGGCAAAATTACTGGAGCATCATTTGGCACCATCATGAAACAGTCTTTTCTTTTGTGCTGTCTGTACAGAGATTGAGACAGGGAATTGTGAAAAATTATTAAAAACTTGACATGCATTGCAAAACCAGGATTCTTCAGCCATATATACAAAAGGATACAGAGTATATCTGATGCAATTTAATCCTAAACAGCGTTCATTCTCTCCACTGTAAAATGCAAACCTAAATTCAGACAAAAACTTGATATTTATTACATGCAAGTCTCAACACTAATATCTGTCCAGTGAAGCAAACAACTTCACCTGAAGCTGACAGATGTCCAACTTGGTGAATCATAACTTAAAGCATCCATAAGTAAGTCAGTGGGACATAGCCAAGCAAAACATAGAATAAACCCAGTCTTTTTGATACAGTGGAGTTGCCTGCTAAAGAGGGAAACTATAAGGCAGTTTTCAAAGAGGAACTACTTTGAAGGTGCTATTGATCTCACAAAGGTGAGACTGAACCACAGAGATGCTTTCTTTAAAGTGGAAGACTTGCATCCTTTAGTTCCCACAGGCGAGGCTTGGCATTAAATAAGTCTGAGGAAAATCCTGCATAGTCCTTCAAGTAAGGAAAGAAATTTTCTCATAATACAGAGCAGCCTGCCACAATGGGAATCAAGAGCAATAGGGGAGGAAGTCAAAAGATCAATCCTAACCACATTGTGAAGGTCTCTGCCAAGAATAGGCTTTCTATATCAGATGCTAATCCTCAGATACATTTCAATGCCTTTTTTCAGCCTGTTGCTCCATATAGTGTTTTTGAAACTCTTTACATTCGTCAACATGTGTATAGATCATCAAGCAAGCAAATTTAAATGTAACTTGCCAAGGTGAGGAAAAGGAGTGAGAGGAGCAGGAGTTCAAGAAAACATACATAAAGAAGTTGCAGATTATGCTTCTAGAAGAAGAATCAAGACTTGTGGTTTTCCTGTCCCTGACTATAACAAATGTCTGCTTCTTACATCCTAGTGAAACAGGAGGTTTTCTGGATCCTGCTTTTAATCTCTTATTCGTGTTTGTATGAATGTGGGTGTTTTCAGGACATCCCTGGACAGTTATTAAACCACTGACCAGTGGAGGCTCTGCTACAGATGGATTTAATTCAAGACTGGTGCTATTATATTAATGGGTTTAATTTAAACAGGACTAGCCTTGCTGGCCAAATTACTGCCATTTAAATCAATTGGCTTAGGGGAAAAAACAGCCTGACCGTAGCCATTAGCCTTCAATTTATTACTATATCAGTTTTAAACTGGGTAAGGCATTTTGCTCAGTGTCTGTCCTCCTGTCCTTTGGTGCTGCTTTCTCCCCCCACCACACAGTAATAAAAGACCTACAGGGCAAAGGAAAAGAAAAAAAAAAAAAAAAAAAAAAGCAAAAAAAAAAAAAAAGCAAAAAAGGAAATTAATTTAAAGTCAATGTTTCATGAGCAAAGACCAGGTATCTCGTGAAAGAGACTCTCCATAAGATCCAATACTTGTCTTTGATGTCACCTCATTAAATTGAGATTCAAATGATCTAACAGATGTATTAGTTTAAAAAGACATTTTACTGCATTTTTTTAAGATATAAAAAGTCGCAATGTCTTTTTTTTTAACACATTTTGACCTGATTTAAATAGAAAAGCAAAAGGGAAGAAAATGCTTTAGATGTGCTCTTTTGATTTTTTCCAATCTTGCCTGAATAAAATGGAATAGGAGATCAAGAACACTCAATTAATTTCAACACTGTGTGTCAGAGGGAAAAGGAGAGGAAGGAGGGGGGGAATATTATAGATGCACAACACTTAACAAATGCATAGGTTAAAAGAAGAAAATATGGGGGGGGAGAGAGATAAAAAAACCATGTCTATATTTTATTGCAGTCAGTAAGCTTTTCACTTGTATTTATAGCTGCAATTATATCTCAATGAGGTTTGTCTACAGTGTTGGCTTCACGCTAATTTTCCCCCTCACTGCATTCCTGGAATAGCCTCGGACTGTTTATGAACCAGACATATTGACCTCATTTACAGCTAGCAGTTTAAATCCATAATTTTTCCACCCACAATCCCTCTTTGACATTCCGGCAATGCGGCCGGCTCACTGAGACTGAACTAAAAGTCTCACACTTCATTGAACACCATTATGCGGCTTTATGCTTATAAGCCTGTTTCCCTCAGCTGCCTTTCAGCTTTGCTGGAGATCCGTTTGGCCACAGGCCGGCAGTGATTAACTGGAAGAATCCAATAAATCAGCCTGTCAGCCAGCAGGCTCTCCTCACTGTGTCTACAAATCGACATTCGGATTTGCACTCTCTTTTTTTCCTCCTCCTTTGCTCTCCTTCCTTCCCTCACCTGCCTCCCCTCTCCCTCTTTCCCTTGCCTGCCTCTTTGTCTCTCTTTTCTCAGCCTCCATCATCATCTCCCCCTCCTCCATCAGACACCCTCCCCGAGGGCAGCAGGTTGCCCCATTTCTCCCCACTAAAAGGTGAACTTGAAAGAAGTCTATTGTTAGCATGGCTGGACCTTGTAAACAGTCCTTTGGTGAAACAAGTTGATTTTGAATTGTGTGCTATGCTAGTCCCCCTCTATTTCCACATTTCATTTAAATTCCATACATCCTCCCCACACTCCATGCTCCTTGCACACAACACAAACTCACACACACGCACACACACCCCCCGTCATTAACTCTTGCTCTTCCACTTACATCAGATAGAGAGTAATGGAGGTGATTGAGAGGGAGAGAAGATTGACTTTCTTGCACTGGCTTTTCCAACTGCTGTTGAAACAATAGGCATTGAGAGACCACAGGAAAATAGGGGTGCCTGCCACTGAGCACAAGAGCAATGGTTCTCCAAGCTCTGTGTGACCTGACCCTTTCTGCTGCTTTTATATTAGAAAACTATAATTAGGTCCTCTGCTTGTTTGTTTGTGTGGGTTCTTTTTCCTTTGACTTCAGGTCTTTGGGAAGAGCTGCACTGTCAACCAGCCTGCTCCCACAATGGCATGCTTTTGGACCCATTTCCAGGTGTCTCTTTCTGTCCACTGCCTTTTCACTGGGATACCAATTGCCACTTCTCTCTCACCCCACTTTGGTTGTGGTTCTGAGTGAAGGAAATCTGGACCCCAAGTTCCTCCTTTTTTACAGGCTCTGGATGCCCAGAGGGGGCACTTCCTGCCTCCAGCACATGCCTGGTCTTCATTTTGGGCAGTGCTGGACTCTCCTCCATTGGTATACCCATTGGGGACACCCTGTTCTTCCATCCATGATTACATCTGCTCTTTAAAAACAATTTTCTTGTGCTTACTTGATTTTCTTGGCATCTTGAGGTCAAAGAAAGCATTGTCTAGCAGCTGGAGGGAAGACCACCACAGATTCTGAAATCGCATGGGGCAACCTCGCTGGGAGCTCTTCCTAGCTGCCACAGCACTGTGGCATCCAGCACAGAGGTAAAAAAAAGGGCTGGAGATGATGAGTTGCCTTCAATTACCAAGCAATTGCTGGCTGTGACAGGTAGTGGATGTCTGCACTCTCTACAAATGTTCCCAGAAAAGAGAGGGAAAGCTGGACAGACCTGCCTATCTCATACTTGGATGAAACTAAAAATTTAACCCCCAAATGTTTGGGTTTCTCAAATACACACTAAAGAAATTACAAAATCTTGAAGGCTTATATCTTCTCTCCCTTTCTTCTGGCTAACGATGTTCACCCTCTCCTACCAACTTTTGCCATTCACAAGCCCTATGCTGAGGATCCAAGAATACACCATTGACCCTAATGCACACCATTGTAGACCCTAATACAGGGAAGGATGGGCAACTGGGAACTCTGCCTGCCCCATTATCCATGGGTCTGTTGGCCCTTTTAGTCCCAGCATGGCCTTTGACTAAAACTGCCATTGGGCTCTGTGAGAAGAGATTAGGTTCTATAAGTAAAATTAATAGAGACTTGGATATGAGAGATGCGTACAGGTCCAAAAATACCATAGTCACAGGAGGTAGGAGGGTCTTGTAACATGTAATTACACCCCCACTGTGAAGGCAGTATGTTGTGGGATGCAGGCAGGCAGAACTATTATGTAGAGCTCAACCAGTGGGTCCCTCTCACCTCCTTTCTCCTCAGATGGCAGCTGGAGTAACTTCTTCATCAAACCCCACTACTATCATAATCTCTTTTTCTCCACAGTTTCACTGGAACGGTGGCTCTCTCTCTCTTTTCACTTACATTGCATTGTTTTATTAAAAATAGATGAAAAAAGCATGTGAAATGTCTTGCTTCAGGTCAGAAGATAATTTTATTTAGATCTCAACAAACCAAATATATAAAAGGAAAGGAAATGGTATCTTCACTGAAGAACAGCACATTTTTATTTCTCTATTTGCAAAAAACCTGTATATTCTTTGGCAATAACTGATGAAAAAATAAAATAGATGTAGCTGACATGAAATTAGTCTCCTTAAGAACACATTTATACTGCATACAACTTCTCACTATGCTTATTAACCATTTAACTAGCCACATTCCAGAGATGAGATACTGTGATGTATTCCTTAAATTCATTATAGACAAAGGCCTTTCTGAAATTTGGTTGCTTTCTGTTTTCTCCTACTGCCATGCTATTTGAAAGAATAAATCTGAGCTGATGATTAACTTTCTTAAAAATCTTGTATGTGCCTCTGACTTCATCCTCCAAGAATTAAAAAATCTCATTTTGCCTTCATATATATATATATATATATATATCAGCTCTCTCTCTGATTTGATTTTGTTTTTTGGTCTCTTCTATTTTATATTTATTCTTCTCACAAGAAAATATGCTAGGCCAAATTTGCAGACTCTGAAAATGCTTTTGAATCAGTTTCTGTTATTGCATGAAATTTTAAAATTATTATAATTTATGAGTTTTCCTTCTTTATAAAAATTGTACCAAGAAGTTACTTATAAAAAATTTTTGTTAGTAATACTTCTATACTTTTAAACTTCCATAAAATTCTTAACACAGAATGTAGTAAAAAGCAGCAGGTTTTAAGAAATGAAAATCAAAACTGTTCAAAATTTCTTTTTTTTCCCTCTATCTCAAATTAATTTTCACTCTTCAATAAGCCCTAATTTTTAATACTTCTACATTTGTGTGCTTAGTTATTAGATTCCTGAATGGCACTGAGTTTTAAATAATTTTTTTTTTAGTTGATGTCAATGTGTTTAACTCCTGTTGTCTAATTTTAGCATATCTCACCCTTCTCTCTTAAGTCCAGTTTATGTTCAGTTTGATATGAAGCAAAATGATATTTCAAACTGAAGAATCTGAAGTAGAAAGAAAATTAATTATTTTACACTTAACATACAGGGTTTTTAACACTTCTTAGAGAGAGAAGAATTACAGTTCTTATAGCCAGGCTTGTGCACACCCTGCAGCTGTCTTTAAACTAACACAGTAGAGCACCAGTAACTTCAGTATCTCTCTACCTTTTTTTCACTTGTTGATGCAGGGGATACATGTAATACCTATACAGAATATATGGTGAGGGAGGTATATATATATACGTTATTACCACCCTGGTGGCTGAGGACATGAGAAAAGCTGTTCCAGAAATTTCATGGCTAGGCTGAAGGAAATTAGACAGAAGAAAGATTGTTTAGAATGTTTTGGATGTGAGAGCGTCGGTGATGGTATAGACGGTCAGGACAAACGGTGATGAAAGGTCTCTGAAGCTTGGTCTTGGAAGTTGTGGTTTATTGCAAAGGGCGTGGGTGCAGGGGGCCTGCTTAAAGCTGCCAGCCACAGCTTGGAGCAGGCCCGAAAGACAGCGGGGAAAGAGAGAGAGATAGAGCAAGAGAGAGAGTGCAAAAAGATAGAATGCCCGAAATTCCCATTACAATAAAATAAATCATCTTCAGTGCTAAATATTCTAATTCTCACTAACCAATCTAGTACAAGATACAAATCCTATAGAATTTACATATAGCCTATAAGAATCATTACATTACCATACTGTGTTACATTTTAAACCTAAAAATTGCTCCTTGGACCCTTTCTGCCATGCTAGTGGGGTCTGCTCTGACCCTTGGACCTGTCTGGAAGCAGAGGGTATTGTTCAATCAAGAGGGGATTACCTTCATCGGGCCATACCATTGTTTTACAGTTGTTCAATAACTAAGGCTTGGTATCTCAAAGCTTGCTTTCATTCCAATCTCGCCTATAGTTTCTATATTCTCAAAATCTTTTGCCAGGTAATCATATTTATAAGGTTTTCCTGTTTCATCCTCCCCAACACTGGAGAAATGAAAGCTGTCTTCCTAGAATGAGAGCATAGACGAATACCCAAACCTATACTAAACCCTTACTAGCCATTGTCTGGAATTCCTACTCCTCATGCCTTTGATACATGAGTTGATCCTTATGGAGATCTTACTTGGTCAAGATCTGCCTGCTGTGTCTGGGCAACACCCAGAAAGCTGTGTACAGCTGGGGCCACCCAGGTGTGAGCCCAAGAAATTAAGCAACTATGGCTGTGGCAGAGGAAGCTGTAGGTTATTTATTCCCCTCAATAAATGGTAAAATACTGGTTTGCGTCTCTTGGTAACCAGGATGGCTCAGGAATGACCATGCCTTGAGTATTTTTGCTATTTGCAGCACTGCTTAGCACTGCCTGCCTCAGGGTCTGTCAGAGGTTAGGGAGAGGTCAAGCTGCCAGAAACCTGTCCCTGCTAAGAGTGAAGACTTGTGTCTTTACCCCCTGTTGTGCTCCAAATCTCTCTGCTGCTTAAACAGTGTGCAAGAAAATATTTCTGGGTATTGGGATGTAAGTATTTGGGCAGTTTAAAACCTATAAAATACAATAAAACTGATCAATTAATAGTGATCGCTTTGCACTGCTGATCCTGGGAACATCTGCTTTCTGAAGTGTCTACTACCTTGCAGTCTATGAAGAGGAGTTCCCTAGCCAAATGGACATTTTCATGCTTAAAATGATGGAATTCAGTCTGATCCATGTCCACCTTGAATCATTATTCCAAACCATAGTATGTATTTCTTTTTTACTACTGACTTCTATTATTGATTGCCTATCATGACTCAGTCAACAAGTACACTTTAATCCTGGGTGTCATTTCAAGACAGATCTGGTGGGTCTAAGTTGTATCCAAATATAACCTTAAGGGAGGAACTGATTGCCTTTTAACTATGCTAGCTTTATTATTTCTGCATTATTTTAGCATCAAACAAGAACTGTTTCCAGCAGCTGCTGCTAAATTTGCAAGGCTTCAGAAGCTGCTAAACATCCTACTCAAGATTAGATGGAAAGGTAAACCATTGCTAGATGTTTTTTTTTCTGTACAGCAGAGTGCCTTCAAGTTATCTCATTAAGACTGTATTTCACAGCTATGATGTCGCCAGTTCCCTGCAGGCCCCAATATCTTTGATCACAGATGAAGCCTGCAAAACAGAGGCTCGAGGCTGAGTCCCAGGGAAGCATGAAAACATGTGTTATCGGTCCCTTTTCCTGAGGAGAAGCTAACTAGTCTGTTCCTTGTCCTCTGTTGCAGAAAGAAATATCCATTTTTTAACACACACAGAGTCCCGACGCTTCGATTCAGTTTTTGCTGCTCTGCCTTCTTCAGTGGCCACGTTCTGGCTGCAGTGGCAGGAGCACAAAGGTAGCAGAAGAGACAGCATTTCAGGAGTCACTCTGACAGGGTGACAATGACACAAAATGAAGTACTGTGGGGTTCACGGCAGTGGGAGAACACCAAGTGCATCCTGTAAATAGGGAAGGACATGCCCCAAGCACTTTTGTCTCTTGCTTGACACTTGGTGCCTACTCAGAAATAAAGAGTTGCCTGCTTTTCCTCTGCTGAAGCCTATAAAGGGTGTGTGTTCTTGTCCATATTCATGACAAATTGAACACAAACTCCTGCATGCTCTCTAAGCATATAATTTCGAGTATTAGATCGGCTGCTGGGAAGCCACAGCTAATCTTGTAACTTTCATATCTCTCAAATAGCCCAACTGGAACACAATAAAATCTGAGATACAGTCATGTATGGCACTTTTTTAATTGCTAAAGTGAAACACTTTCAATTCCTGGCAAAGAGGCTTCTGCTGCTGACATTAGAAAACCAGTAATATGTCTATACTGTAACCACTTAATTATACACAGAGGCATAATCACATAATGTGTCATTACTCTGTAAAAAGAAAAAATTCTGCCTGCGAAACTTGTACAGAGACAGCCACAGAAATATGAACAGAACTGCATTCTCACAAACATAATTTTCAGAAGTTACTCTAAAATCACAGCATCCTTCCTGTAGGGACTATCCCAGTATCAAAACTGATTTTGTTCTAAGCTAAAAAGCAGAAGAACAAAAATTTTTCTAGAACAGAGTATTACCTAGGAAATTCCAAGAATTGATGTAAGAAGATATTTTAATTTCTATCAGTGTGAAACCTTGTCTCCTTCATCACTCTTCAATTGAATAGTGTATGTTTTCTAATGGGAAAAAAACTGATTTGGCACAATTTGTTTCTGTCATTTGAAATTTAACTTGATTTTGTAATGAGGTGAGATATTTACAGTTTGCTTTTCTATCTCCATTTGCACTCAGACATACCATAATATGGTGGTTTGAAAAGGAAGTGAATTTTTTTGGGATTCGGTGGTCAAACCAATGAGTAAGCACTCATTGGTTTGACCACCGAATCCCAAAAAAATTCACTTCCTTTTCAAACCACCACACATAAATAAACAAAAATCCCTTCTTATTTTTGCAGGAACCGATCCAATAAATCATACATGTTTAGCTGTTTAAATATCATTAAAGTAATAATTTTTTTAAGCACCTATCCCACCTCTAGTGTCACCTAGAAGAAAAGAAGATTGTGGTGGGGAGTATTGGGAGGAAAAATTACCTTCATTATCTGTACTCAAAATTACACACCTTCTTTGACCTCTATGAAGGGTCATGTGAGATCTGAGTGATACTATTCAGTCCAGACAAGGAGCGCAGAAAACTCAAAAATACAATTCATGCTATTAACAGCTTTAAAAAAATAATAATACCTGTGCTACCACCTGATTTTTTATGTTTGTTTGTGCACAGCTTCAAGAGCTGATAAGGCTGGACATGTGTGGGTGTAAGGCACACTGAAATGAGCTGAGAAAACCTGAGAGATACCCATTAGGATTACTAGGTAGTATTAGAGGGAAAGAAACAATAGGAAAGAGATGAACTAGTTCTTTTGTTAGTATCACCCCTAAAATTACTTCTCCACAACAGGGTATTCCCCATTAGTGGGCGCTCCTTGAAAGAGTGGTCAAGGGGTCATATTGGTCAAAATTAAATGAATTACCTATGACATAATATATGTATTCACAGCAAGATACACATAAACGGAAGGAAAATAATTAGTCATTCCAAGCATCATGGTGATGATGAGACACCTGCAGGATAATCATCCAAATCAAATATTTGTCTCAGCTTCTTCAGATGATCTATCTCTTCCTGCAGCCGCTGAATGTCAGTGGTGCAGATCGTGCGCTGAAAGGCAAGGGTGCCAGCTTGAAAATGGCAGGAATCCTCCTCCCACATGTGGCAGCACAACCCTCTTTCTCTCTATCACTCTCTGCCCTCAGTAGAAGTCTAAATGTTAAAGGGAATAAACAGCATTGCATTGCATGAAATAGAGAACCTAATTTACTCAATGCTTGGCCATAAGATTTCACACTGAGCCATTTATACTCATAATAAATTTGTAGAAATTATTCTTTTTATCTATACTGTACTTTATGTAAAGTATATTGGCTTTCTGAGGCTCCCAGGGCATATCAATATGTGATATTTTGTCTCAGATGAAAAACTTCTTTTCTGAAGAACTGCTTAGTATTTTTAAAAGCTTATTCAAGGAAAGACTAGCTTCAAGGCAGGCCAAATATAAAACAATGTGCTTATTTTCCTCAGGTACCTGGGAAAATAATTAAGTTGGGCTTTTTCTCCCCTACTTCACTGAAAGAGCATATTCATTTGAATGGGAATTTCAACTGTATCTAGGACAAATAGCTATCCTCCAAAAATTAGAGGAAATGCTAGATGGTCTTGAAATCAGACATTTAAAGAATGTTTCCAGTTGTGATCTCAGTGCTGCCCTTTGCACCAGAGTCATGGAGATTTGCACACTAAATGCAATTTATTCCTTTTCTACAAAAAAGTCAAGTTGGCACCTTTTGTGTTGACAAATGGTGCCACACTGGAGGAAACATTTGCATTCAATTGTGGATGCTTCCAAAATCCATTTGGGGTTCACAGGAATGCCTGCTGTCAGATGTTGTCAAGTAAAGTTACTGAATCAATATCTAAATCTGTTTCCTTTCTGTTTCTAATACAGTGGCCAATTTCCATGGTCGTGATGCCACTCTTCACTTTCTCAGCAAAGGTTTTGTGTGGCTTTCTGATGTCACAGAAATAGTGACCTGGAGAATGTGTTGGTTTAAGAGATATTTATATGTCCTACAGGGTGTGCATGCTTTTTTTATCTTCCTGAGAAGAAACATATCCTGAAATCTCATCATACATATGGGCTACAGCTTTCAAAATCTTTTTGACTCCTGAGTAATCACACAGGCTCAGTGAGTAGTAATTGCACTTTTATCAATGAAAATTATTCACCTAGAATTTCTAAGTCCAAATTATTTCTGAAGATTTGAAACTTCATGCCTGTGTGTAACTTCACTGTAGGCAGCAATGACAAAGTATTCTGGGTTTATTCTCTTTTATTAGGTTAGAAACTCATGTAGATAAAATTTAAGTACTCTGAGATATAGACAATGAGTACATTTGTCATCTTGTCAGTCTACCTCCTTGTATTTAATTGCTTCTCATGTGATTTAGCTGAGGACCATCAGAAAGAAAATATAAACTAACAGACATGAACTCTCTACCTTTCTTCCTCCATCCTGTATTTTGAATCCTGAATATCACATAAATATGCATATAGTTGTGTATACTTTGGTGATAATTAAGGTTCAGAGAAAGATGGATAACCCAACTAACTTGGAAACTTCTACTGTTTTGACTGACCCTTGTCTCCAAAATTTCTGAGTTTTCAATTGTTCAGACTGTAGCTTACCCATGATTTTGATAAACCATTTAACATGTTTTCAGATATAGCAAATATTATATGACCATACTACACAAATTGTGACTTCCCTCTAAGAAATGTGTGTTTAAACAGCATAATTCAGCCAAATTGTTCTAATTTCATGTATTCCTTTCAAAGTGCAGTGAGAATGAAAGGACTTGAAAAGAAGGAAGCCATGCTCATGCTCATATTTAGCTCACTTAGAAGTTTGTTTGCCCATCGATGATACATTGCTATCCTAGAAAATGGGACAGGGACAGTTTGCCAAAGATGTTCAAATTTTTCTTAAGGTAAGCACCTCACTCATATAACTTATATATGATATGGATTACACATGGCTCCTTTCTCCCCCTTACCCCCCAAAGTGATGAAGTAGGTCATAAATTCCTAAGAATCTGTTTCTTCTTCTTTAGCTATAAAGCTGGCAGAAAAATAAAATCCATGTGTTGGGTTTTTTCCTCTATGCATATCTTGAGCCTAGAGATAGATCAGAAGACGTTATAAATATGAGTTAGAGTGAATGTGACAACAGCCTGCAGCCACACTTCCTTGGGCTGTAATCTTGTTAAATCTTGCTAGTTAAGCAGTCAGACATTTCCCAATACTTAAGTGGAAAGACTCAGGTGTATTTATTAGGAGTGACTGTGCTGAATTTGCTTGTTGATGTGGAGTGAATGGGTCACTGCTTATGGCATTATCACTGTCTGTGGCTTCTAAATATGATAGGAGAATGTGTCAAATAGAACTGTGAACTTTGAATGTAAAATCTCATTGCATAAGAAGCATTCTAAATATTATATCTCAATGTAACTACATAATTTTGGCAGTAATTTCACTCAAATTGATTATTCAATGGAACAGTTAATACTTCGTCCCTTTTTTTGTGACATGATAATATTTTTAGAAGGAACTCTTCTGCAGTTTGTGGGACCAATGGTTTGAGATTTGAGAGTACATTTTTCTTTGAGTCATAGTAAAATGCCTATCCCTCGTCTTTTCTTCCCAGACACTGAACAGGAGAATTCAAATATGGTAATAAAGTAGATAATAAGAAAAAAATCTGTATATGTAGACAGGAACTAAAAGAATTATGAAAATTAATTTTACATGAGATCTGGAAATGAAATCTCATTGCTAATACTGATCAGTGTCTTCTTTGGAATTCTAATGTGTCACATCCCCAAGTTTGAAAGTGTTTCCCTCATTTTGGTCGTGTTTTTGCCATAAGAATCTGAAATGCTGCTTTCTTAGAAACAATACAGAACAATTTCAGCTATACTTTCAACTCAGTTCTTAGGCTTAGTTATTGTTTAATCAGTGATTTCTCTAGAAAAGATAATATAGGTATTTGAATATATCCACCTTTACTTGCCATTGGCTTGGGGGTTTTTTACTTCATCCTTTCTGTTCATGTCAAGAACTTGTCACTGGGCACCTGACTTCCAGAAAGTCTGGGAATGGTTTATGCTGCCAAAATGTTGTGCAACATATATTATTAGTCCATAAAATGCTCATGTGGAAGAACTTTGCTGCAGGAGACATGATGATAGACCCTCAAAGTGACAGGTTTAAACTACCTTTAAAACTGTAAAGAAAACCTAATCTGAAGATCCAGCAAGGTATCATATTTATTGCTTTGTGCTAAACAACAGCAATAACAAATCTTTGTATTAATTGATTGTAATCCTTGTGTCTCCTGAGGCCAGGGTGAATTATTTATTCATGTTCTATATAGAGACATTTCTTTTAGACATATGGACATAACCTTTGAACATTATGTGTGTACATTAGGTTATAATACTCTTGAAATTGAATTATTTATTTATCTTTATGATTTTTAACTTTTAATATTCTTACAATATCTGGTATAATTTTGAAGCTTCCATCTTGCATTACAAGACAATTAGCCCATAAATCACAGATCATCATATTTCTTTGACTATGTCACTTTAATTCATATACAAAATTATGTCTGTACATCAGACAGGTGACAAAAAGTAGACCTTTTTTATTAATTTCCTGTTTTGTTGATTTTCTGACTGTCAGATTTGGCCTTCTAAAGACTAAAGTTTAGATTAGAATGGATTAGAAAAAAGAGTTTGGAAGCTAGACTAGATGAGTTTCTCACAGTTGTCACCAGATCCTGGCGTTTTTAGCTCTGCTGTGAGAATCTGTGATAATGTAATTCAGAAGGTAGGTAACTGCCTTAATTTCATGTCTTGGGTTTCACTTCAAGTCAGGCATTTGAGTAGTCTTTATTTTACTTTTGTCTGATTCCCATTGAATAAGCCTACATTTTTTATATATATATATATATGTAGAGAAAAACATAGTTCCTTTCAGGAAACAAATTTTTCCTGATTGAGAATTAAATAAATAAATAAATTTTTAAGTGGTAAAGCAAGGTGCAATTTCAATGATTTTCCACTATTATTTCAAAACTCCAAAGGTGGATGTATTTTAAATTAGTGCAATACAAAGAAATGGACATATTTTTATGTTGAATTCAGGGCAAGATAAATGTTTCTTCCCTGATTGTTTGTACCAGACTGCTGCATAATAGCTGGGGCATCACAGTGATCTGTTCATCCATCTGACTGAACTTTCTGAAACTAGCTAGCAGCCTTTGCCACCATAATTGTCTATATATAATCTTCAAAATTTGAAAAACCTGTAAAAGAGGAACATTTTTTGTTGGCAGTCCTTTGCTGACAGCTTTATACTGTAAAGCAGTTATGTTCACCCTTCTTCCCTCTCCAGTGCCATTTTTCCTGAGCATTCTTATTTGATAATGTTCACTCTGTCTTCTTAAGGATCAGATGAAATGGTGCTGTTCTGATAGTTGCTAGGAAAAAAAAAAAAAAAACAAATAAAACCAAAAACCCCCAAAATATTAGCATTTCTCTTAACAACATATATTTGCTTCTCTGGTGCACTTTAGCAAAAAACCACAGAGAGATCTTTAATCAGTGGGCTTCAAAACTTTTGAACCCCAAATCTTCAGGAAAAGCACTTTAAACAAGATGGGTATCCTGTAGCTGTAGCTCTCTAAAGGCTGTCTGGGAATGATATTGAGTCTTGTGTAGAACAAATACTCTGTGAGCTCTTCAGAGAGTACTCAGTGTGGCAGGAACGGAGGAACAGTGTATGGAGAGCCTGCAATGAGACTCTGCTAAATTGTCTGACACGAATCTCAGAATCATGTCTGTGCAGAACTATGTGAACCTGAGAAAATGGAATTGATGAACAAACTCAGTATCTCCCTAATATGTCTAATGCTTCTTGAGCATAGTTCAGAAACAATGCGAAACAGATAAACCAAGAATCAGTGGTTCTGATTCTTCATCAAGTCTGAAAAAAGACAGCTAGAGACATTTTGTGAAAAAATTAGTTGAAAATACCTAGGAATAAGAAAACCTTAAAGATGAAGAGGTTTAGCATTTTTCCTCTGCAGATTTGGATCTTTTCCTTAGGAAAATGGAAATGAAAATTAATATAGTGATCTTTCCCAAGGGTTTTATTCATGGCTGAGGAGGACTGTCTATACTGACCTCAGTGACAACCTGCCTTGGATTCCTAGTCTCATTTGGACTATTTCATGTTGCAAAACCTGTGATATAATTTGCTATATTTGAAAATTACTGCATTATAGCCATCCAGAAATAGAATTATAGGGAGAAAGGGAGTTCAGCTTCTGAAAACATAAGCAGCATTACAGTAATGTTTATTCAGCACTAGAGAAATTAAACATTTTTTTACAATAATTCCTGTCTAACTTGTTCCGCTGAGTATCATATAAAGACTCATATAAAGTTTTTCTGTCATAAGTCTTTTAATGAATATGAATTATAAAATTACTTGAGATTCACTCTATTGGAACTTTTTCATCATTGATTTAAAGAATCAGAGGCATCAAGGAGATGGAAATATAAAGTACAAAGACTGTAAAATAAATAGCAACAAATCTATAGCCACAGAAATGGCCATTCTAATGCTATGTTTCCCTTACAACCTCGCACAAAGAAAGTGCTGAGCTCTCTCAGTTTGGCACAAAAGTGAACTTTCTCATATTGCAGGTCAATCCCAAGAATTCCCAAATATCCAAAATGGTCTGTAGCAGACTTAACTCCTGCAGTCTTGTTTTCACTCTTATGCTAATGGTCCTGCATTTGCTCTGTATAACACAGATATCTAACAGTTTTCATTCCAAATTACAAGGTCTTCCTTTTCTTCTAATTTCCATATTGATCTTCCTAAGGTTCTTGTGCCATTTTGCTCCTGTGTTCTGCGTCAAATTTTTCCTGTTTTCTGTGTAACAAGTCTTCCCACATCAGCAATACAAAGTTTACCTTCAACTAAAATAAGTAGCACTAAGGTATGTAAGGCAAGCATAAGAAGCATAAAGTAAAGTCTCACAAGAACTTAGATTTTCAATTTTCATTTAGGGCAAAATAAAATTAAATAAAAATTTCTGGGGGTGCAGTGAAACACTTAGATATTCTGCTGCTTTTCTTTTTTTTTTTTTTTTCTTGCATCCTTATGTTCAAAATGCAAAGTCTTTATTATTTCTTGTTGACTGATAACAGAGAAATATGTAGGTAAAAGTGAGAAGGGGAGGAAGAAAATAGTTTGCTTTAGAAAAAAATCTTTATTTCCTCTAAATTTGAAGTATCTCAGAATCAGAATGAGAGGCATCCAGCCCAAGCAGAGAGAGCAGAAACAAGCCAAGTTTGAATGTCTGTCCCTGCTTATCCTTTCCTGACCTGTTTCTACATCCCAGAAAGGTTAAGCTGCATGTGAAGCAGAATGATGTATTGAAGGGTCTAGCCAATAAATCCTTTCCCTTTTGCAGCACTGAGAGTGGAGAAAGACAGGTACAATTGTCCTGAACCAGCTTTAAATCTATAACTGGTTTTTGGTCTGTTGGTTTTCTGTTGTTTTATTTTTTCTTTTCACAATGTGAAAATAAAAACAATTAAATGTTTCTGCTCCAAAGTGGCTTTAGTGGTTGATTTGTACTCACTCATCTCTCAGTTTGATAGATACTTAAGAGGCTTAAAGCCCTTCAAAAGCAATGTTTAAGGACATGATCCATTCACTTTCTTTCCACAGTTCCCTTCTTTCCGGTCCTCAAAAGATGTTTTAAAAACAGCTCTCCAGATAGACTAGTCCTCTCTCTATGTGGCACCCTCTCTACATTTTCATCACTGTATTTCTGACACTCATCTCTATCAGTTGCCTCTTAGATGACTGCAGCTCTGCGATTTCAAAACTTGGGTGTGGGTCTAAATTTCTCAGTGGAAATCCAGACCGCTGAACAGTTTTCATTCCATTTTCAGAGCTTCTCTTCCTGATTGTTGCCAGACTTACAGCTCTTGCAGGCTTCTCTTGAAGAGACCACAGGGACAGGGTCCTGGAATGATCAGGAAATGTACTGGCTCCTCTTGGTGGACAGAATGTAACAACAGCAAATGCTGTAGATGTTGCACTTTGACTTTCAGCAACAAGCTCCTTGACAATCTCTTCCCTGGTTAGAAGTTCTAGCTAAATGCCAGTCAGTCCCTTAGCTCTGTGTTTGCTTATCATCTTCTGACGACTACATCAGACTGGTTAGCACATCCAGATGATTATTTTCCAATAGCAATTTTCATCTGGGTATTGAAGAGGTGTTGTCCCTGAAAATAAGCCTTCTGATTTGTTTTAATACAGTGGAGTCAGTTCTCATGAATTGTAAGATAAACAAGAATCATGTTTGCATTCCTTTGTAAAAGAGATGACCTGATGGACTTCTCAAGTGACCAGTGGAGATGGAGAGGTGGTAATTTCTCTGTCCAAGCTCTGATCACTGTCCAGAAAATTATGTATACAAAGTCAAAAATGAACTAGAGTTCTTTTCTTCTTCTCTACCTGAACACCTGTTGTGTGTGTTGCCGTGTGTTTCTATCTGTGTCACAGTAACAAAGAGGTAGTAGAGTAAGTCAAGAGAAGAGAAAGGCATGTTCAAAGACAGATTCATAGACTACTCTTCTGAGTGACATGTTTGTCATTGCCACCTTAGCAACATGAATGGTACAATTCCATCTTCCTTTCACACTGTTCACCCAGTTGTAGTGGCTCACATCCTTACAGTATATGCTTATCCTTCCTTCTGTACATAAACAGTAACTTACAGTCAATTTTCTCACTGTTCTAGTGCAAACATTCTAATAAAGTCAGGCTATAGATTGATTTTATCTGTGAATAGCTGTCTGAGACCATGCAGAAGATACTGAGGAAATGGATTTGAGAACACTGGAAAAATTAAGAAATCAAAAGATAAGAGTATTGTTATAGAAATAACAAGAGTCAAATAAACTTTTTCTATACTGTGTATATATCTTTCAGCTTTGTGGGATTTTTAAAGTTCTTTTTCTTTAATGAAACAACACAAATTTAGATATGTAAACATACCTTTTTCAACTTAGATTCTTGATTGCATTGGTTTAATGCATGTTTAGCGCTTGCATCAGTAACTCACCGTGGTTCATGCACATGCTGCTTACATCTTTTTTCTTCCATGTCTTTTGTCTTTCAGTTACTCCAGTCTGTTTTTTAGCATTTGTAGATAAAATATCTGAGAAGGTCAGCCGTGGGTCAAAGATGCTTGGCTGACTATATAAGCTAGTCTGACATGAAGGAGAATATACCTGTAGAGGACCAGAAGCTTCATATATCCAAGTTCAGCCAATCTGTCCTGTGTCATTTTTTTGCTTGGTCACCAGCTCAGGAATCCACAACCAGCTGTCACTGATTTTCTTATATCCTTTATATCCTCCTTGTCCTTCCCTCTGATTTATATATATGTTCTATGTCACATTTTCATATTTCTGTTTATTCAGACACTTTTTATCAACTTTGGTGTCTGACTTTTATTCAGGATAACAAAACATTGACAACATAGATGTGAGAAACCTCTTGTGTTTTAAAGAGCATTGCATCTCCACATTCACTTTAATCAGGGCTCCTTTGTCCCTGGGTGGTTAAGAACTTGTTCACAGAATGGTTTTCACATTCATATGTCAGATGGACCCAGCAGTTGACTAAATATGAGTCTGTGTTTTATTTTGAACAGTCTCCTTGGGGTATAACCATCACAGACACTACAGTTACCATCCAATTATCCTCTCCCTTCTTTCACAAGGATCTACTTTAACAGTATTTTTAAGGAAGAGAAAAAGAAAAAAAAATTAAAGCCAAAAAGTTAAAATTAAAATTTAAGTTAATAAAAAGAAAAAGCACAATTCCCTACCATCTCTTTATTCTGTCCCCTGTAACTTTCTGTAGTCAGTATTGGATGTTAAAAAGTTATTAAAAGCACTTAGTAAAGAGAGAATTAATAGGCTTCTAGAAACAAAAGCAAGACTAAGGCAAGAAACCTGAGGAGATGTCCTGAACTCTGATCTAGTTTTACTTTGGGGAAAAAAAAGTCACTATAAACCCTAGTATCTACTGCTTATTTTTTGAAATGAATAAACAATTTCACCATCCTTTGCTGAGAACAAAGTATAACACAAATGGTAACAATCTTTTGTAAATTTCACAAGTATTATCCATGTTTTTGGTGCTTAATTTGGGGCAGAATTAGGATGTTTGTAGGATTTTTACTACATCTTACTTTATGACAAAAGGAGCCTTGAACTTATATCAAACACTTGCTGGATTACTTCTACAGAAATGTACTTGCCTCTCAATCTGGCCAGATGGATAAAAATGCAGTCAGCAAGGAAATGGATCCATAAAGAGAGAAAAATGGCAGTTTTTCAGCTCAAAGTTCCTGGAGTACAAAGAGCAGAGTTTAACCTAGAAAGAAGCTGTCCTGCTTGTCCTTGAGAGCACAAACTTAGCCTAACACTTTATTTCTGAACATCCGCTAAAACCTGGCAGAACAAATTAAAGTAATAACTAATAAGACCTATTGTACGTCTAATTTCAGGTGGCAGTTTGTACTTTTATTATTTCTAAAACAGCTTGTAAGATGCTTTGCATCTGATCTACAGCATTTAATTTATCTCTTGTTCAAGCTTTGATGGTATTTCTTATTTTCAGCTGTTCCAACAATTGTCCACAAAAATCATGTCAAACTCCTGTCTCAGTGATGTCAGAGTTAAATATGCAATAGCTTCCATGATTTATTCTTAATCTACTCCAGCTAAAAATCACTCTCAGAACCTCAGCTCCATTGAAACTCATTATACCAATTACATGATGGCAGCATTTGTCAGAGTTATTTATTCTCTATTTCAACGGAGAATTACTGGGTACATGATGATGCGGTTGTCTTATATGTTAGCAGCAAGAAATGAGTTAGTACTGACATATTTACTCTATTCTTTATCTCATAAGCAATGCTTTTTCTGAGCATTTACACCTCTAAAAAGCTTCATATGAGTTTAGGTGGTATATGTGTCTCATTGTTCATTGTCAATAACTGAATGTGACTGAAATGTGTTGGAAAAATGCAGGCACTTTCTTCACTCTGCTTGGGACCTGGTGGTAACTCTTTGTGTTCACAAGCATTAATCTTCCATGATGCTGAATATCAGTGGCCTGTCCTGCCTGCCATTTATCATGGTATAGGCTTCCTTTGCATCCTGTGGGGTGCACTCACCCTTACTCTTGAGAACACACCCCTTCTACAGGGTGAGAGGTGAATGAGACTTTACATTGCTTTTAGGTTTTCCTCTAATGATGATCCATTTGCCGTGTATATAAAGTGTCAAATATGGCAGTTTATATGGCAGCTGCCTGACTTCCAAGCTGACTTGGAGAAGAACAGATATGGGGAATTATATGACTTAAGATAACATTTTACTGTAACACTGTTGAAATGGAGGCTGTATGGTAAATACATAGAACATGGTATAGTCCATCTAGCTGGCACACTGTTAGTCCAGTTAACACTTTCTGTCTGAGTCAATTCACCTAATTTTTTATATATTGGGTCAGGAGGGAGAGGGGTGGGGGAATTCTTTGGCCCTAATTACTGGTACAAAGAAAAAAAGGCACATATATTTGTATAGCATAATTCATTACTGTTGATCTAGCTGAAAGAATATCCTGAAATTTAAGGGATCAATGAAATTACTTTAGCTTGCAGGGTGAGACACTGTTGGACTGAGAATCTTGTTTACATGTTTGGAATCTCAGAAGATAACAACTCTCTTCCAAGTATGGTGCTGATGCTTACAGCCTCTGCAACGTTAGCAGACAGAGACAGCATTTCGGACAAAGTCAAGACAAGTTCTTCCATAAAGATGACACAAGAAATTATATAGATAACTACAGGTTACTTAGAGATGACTAGCCTATCATGTTAATATTATTATTGTATGGAATAATTGCACTTTATGTCAGCAGTTGTGGTGACATAGTCTTCATCAGTGGGATATTTCCCACTAACAAAAACCTGAAAGCATGCCAGCCCAAATTTCAATGTTAAGTTGTAAATCAGTGACATTGTACTAATCAACTTTTTATTTTTCTCTTCCTTCTCTCTGATCATAGAATTGGATAGTTGTGCAGTCTGGGTTACAGAGTGTGAGAGACTGCAAGGGCTGGTGTCTGGGTGCATTTGGTGTGTGTGTGTGAGAGGCAGGAGCAGGGTAAGGGGAAGAGGCAGGGCAAGGGGCAGGGGCAGGGGCAAGGACAGGGGCAGTGGAAGGGCTGGGGCAGGCCAGGGCCAGGGCAGGCCAGGGCAGGGTCTGGCCGGGCCGTGCCCCGTCCCGCAGCGGCCGCCGGTCCCTGTCCCGAGCCCTGGAGCCCGGCCCGGCCGGGCAGGCGCCAAAGGAGCGCAAGGCCCGCCCGGGGGAAGGGCCGGGGAGGCCAAAGGGCGCTGAAACCAAAGCCTGCGGCGAGAACACGGCCTGACCCTGCCTCCTCTGGGAAATTCTGTCAGCCGAACACCACTGGAACCAGGACTGGTAGGACTTTTGTCCTTTCCTACATATTTTCTGCTTCTCTTTTTCTCTTTCTGCTTCTTCTTCTAAATCCCTTTTCCTAGAGACTTGAGTAACTTAAAATCATATGGGCTTGGAGTTTGCTAAGTTAAATGCCCTAAGGTAATCCTTTGTGAAATGTTTTATGCTGATTGAACGCTGCTCTGCAGTTTTGCTAGCATTCTCTGGTTTTCTGAAAGTTTTCAGTAAAGCTTTTTGTCGTTGACCTTGAAATAAACAGGGCAGGAGACTTTGCTTCCTTTTTAATACCTTTATTTAAGGATCAGCTCAGGGTGGGGGCAGATGGGTCATGCTCACACTGCCACTGCTCCAGGGGTGAAGAAATGCAGCTTTGTTCACTGAAGGTATGCGGGCAGAGCCAGGCCTTCCATCCTTGCAGGAGTTCCCAGGAAGACACTTCTCAATCTGAGGTTGGGGGTCCTCCTTCCAGCCAATGTCTCTACTGTTTAGGGTGAAGAGCCAAAAAGGTCCAGGAGGACAACTATACCTCACTTCCGACCATAGATGTGATTTAAATCCTTTTATTTTATGGTGGCTCGTAGTTCTAGGGGTGTTCTTGGTTAGTTCGTATAAAGTTTTCTCTTATTTGCATACAAGCTCCGGCAGTGCCACCCTCCTCCTCATGGCCCCAAGTGCCATCCCCAAGGATGGAAGAGCAGAGACACTTGGCAAATAACAACAGAATCATTAACAGGTACTTAAAATTTTAACTTAACCTAATTACAACTTAAAGATATTTTGTCTAACATATTCACTTTATAAATTTTGAACCAAGTTATTTTGGGGATTTATTCCCAACAGTCCCCCCTCATTTTCTTTGATCAGGCTCAGGCCTGCATCAACAAGCAATTTTTGGTTCCTGTTTCTGATATTGGTTATAAATTTCTTTGGCATCTTTATGTTCTTGGTTGTTCAGTTTCATTACTTTGATTAGACAAGGGAGTAGACAAGGTAAGAAAATTAGGCCTGCTATAGTACATACTGTAATAAACACTGCCTTTTTCCACCAATTTCTTTTCAATGACTAGAAATTATCCCACTAGCTGGTGTAGAGTAGGGGAGTCCATTCTTGAGTTCCTACATATGCCAATTTTCTTACTTCTTTTGAAATGTTTTTGATAACTGTCATAAATCTCCAAGCAGCACTCAGATGAAGTTAATGATTTCTGGGGTTCATACTTTTGCTTTTTTTAGCTTTGGGTTCCTCCAATTTTAATTGCTTGTTTTGTTTTGTGGTGGTTTTTTGGGGTTTTTTTGGTTTTTTTTTTTTGTTGTTGTTGTTGTTGGGTTTTTTTTCTTTTTTTTCCCTTCCTTTCATTTGGTTTTTTTGTCTTTTATTTTTATTTTTTTAAATCATTATATATGGGAACTCCCAAATTTGATCTGGATTCTTCTCAGGCCAGTTACCTCGTAGCTTATTGTATGCTGTGGTACCACAGATCCAAAATAAATTCTTGGGGGTTTCCCCAATACTTAGAATTTTTTTTTTTTTTAATTTTTTTGTTTTGTTTTGTTTCTTTAACTAGACCTGCTTTAGTTGTATCATGTTCAAAATACCACCAGGCTTCTCCTACAGGCACTCTCCCAGGAGTTGCTGCCTAAAAGTAGCAGTGTTTTGGGCCATCCAATATACCTTCCCGTCTTCCTGACAGGGGATTAACTGGGAGAGGTTAACGCAACCGGGATTTAAGTTGGTATAGACTCTCAACAAGGAACCTATTTCCTCCTCCTTGTAGAGTGGGTGATAGCACTCAGTGCATGGCTCTCTTGGGCTTCCCAGAGCACCACAAGCAATGAGGGTCATCACTACAACCCTTCCCAGGAGTCCAGTATGGGTCATCTTGTATGATCAACCAACCTGGCCTTGCCTCCTGGGGACTTTGTGAAGAGGAAGCTTAAAAGTCAAGGTCCTTCAAGTCCTTTCCAATTCCCTTTTCTGGCTAACACTCTTCACTCCTTCCCTACTAATTTAGTTTTTCCTAGGGGAATACTCTGCAGGAGATCAGCCTGAGGTCTGGGTGTTAAGTTGGGGGAGGGTATTTTAACTAGAATTACTTATTAATTTTCTAATTTAGAAACAATTTTTAACTTCTTACAAACTCTTCTGAATACAGAACTGCTTAACACACTGTAAGGTATAAAACAACTTTATAAAAAAACCTCTCCTATTAACCCTTTAACTTTAGAAACAATTTTTAACTTCTTACAAATACAGAATACAGAACTGCTTAAAACATTTTAGGGTATTTAACAACACTACAAAAACTCCTTTTTTTTTTCTGGTAGGTTCATCAGTTCTTACTCTTTTCAGTCACTTTTGCTTCTCTTTCTAATGGTTAGTTTCAGGTCTCCTGGTCCTTTTGTAATAGTGTACTCAGGGGAGTTAGCCGGTGATGTTGTTGGATCTGGTCCAGTATCCAGGGGTGAAACTGGTCCTTTAACTCTAGTGATGTGTGTCCAGCCTCTCTCTCTGGTCTGCACAGCAGCGTTAGTGAGAAGCACCTGGAAGGGGCCTTTGAATTTGGGGGTTAGTGGTGCAGGGTTCCAGGATTTTATTAGTATCCAATCTCTGGGACTGATGTTATGCACTTTACTGTCAAGAGGGGAAGTTTGGGGAAGATAACCTTTCTTTCTAAGGCCTTCTAGGGCTCTCCCTGTGGCCTCCAAATATCTTCTAGTGGCTTCTTCCCCTTCCAAGTAATCTCCTGTGCCGTAGGGTGTTAATAGGAATGGAAGTCCAAACATCATTTCATAGGGTGAAATCCCTATGTCAGACCGAGGTCTTGTTCTGATAAGCGAAAGTGCTAGGGGTAAACACTTGAGCCAATTCATTTTTGTTTCTTCAATCAGTTTGGTCAATACATATTTTAGAGTTTCATTCATTCTTTCCACCTTCCCGGAACTCTGGGGGTGCCATGGAGTGTCAAATCTCCATTCCATCCCTAGAGCTTCAATTATGTTTTGCAATGCCTGGGCAACCAAGTACAACATAGTGAACCTCGGTCTGAGTCTATGCTGTTCACAAATCCATACCTGGGAATGATGTTCTCTAAAATAATTTTTGCCACAACTTGTGCTGTTTCTTTTTTTGTCAGGAAGGCTTCCACCCAATGGGTGAGATGATCTGCTATGATAAGTAAGTGTATCCCTGCACCAAGGGCATCTCGGTGAAATCTATTTGTATATTTTGAAAGGGTCTTAGGGCTCATTCCCTTCCTCCAGGTACAGTTTTCCTCATTACTTTCTGATTTACTTTCTGACATATTAAACATCCTTTGGAAATTGTTTTGGCTAGGTCGTAATCCTATACACAAGTTGTTTCTTAGAAAATGGTCACATAATCCCTGAATTCGCCAGTGGGTTAATTTGTGCAGCACTGCTATTACTTTTTGAGCTAATGCTTTGTTTGAAAACACACATCCATCGGGTGTCAGCCACTCCCCTTATTCCCCTTATCCTTAATGTAATTTTAGGTCTTTTATCACTTGTTGCATCGTGTGGTTGAGCAACCTCCTCTCACACCTCCCCCTGACCATCAGAGCCACCCCTGCCAATCCTGAGGGTCCAAATTTCAATAGAAGGGGTCTCCCTGTCACCCCAGGAGAGGGCTGCCGAGTGATTGGGCAAACAGAAACAGCCCCCCTCCCCAAAGGGGACTGGACCCCTGCCTTGTCCTTCTGCCCTGGGTCACTCCCCCCGCCCTCTGGGATTGCCCGGGGTCGCTCTGGGTCGCCCCCTCCTCCCCGGGTAAAACCAGCGGCGCCGCATGGACAGGATTCTGCTCGTGCTGGTTACCATGTTCGGAGGCTCCTGCCGGAGCCAATTAAACTTTTCACTGAACCACAGCAGAATCGGTTTCTTTCTCCACTGATCGTCTAGCTTCAATGGAGACTTTACGGATCTCCCTGCTCCAGCCGGTGCTACAGTTTCCAGGGTCTATCGCAGCCACCCGGACCCCGGACTTGTCTCTTGTGGTGAGCCACGTGGCCACTGCCAAGGAAGGTATCCTTGTGGAAAATAACCACAGAGCTGCCTTCCCTATGCAGCCACCACGGGGGACCTGGATCTTGGATACAGTAACATGGCGTTGTTACAATCACTTCTAATTCTTTCTCACTGAATATCGGCTTTTCTTCTCTTTTTTCCCCCCCGCTGGTGTTACTTCCACTTTAAAAACCCCCACGGGATCCCCTGGTCCTAGGGCTGCTTCTTTGGCTGTCTAGTCTGCCAGTTGGTTCCCTTTTGCCTCAAAAGTGCTTCCTTTCTAGTGCCATCTTATATGCACCATGGCTATTTTTGTTGGTTTCTGTAGGGATTCCAGCACTGATCTTATGGGGTTCTCATGAGCTAAACTTTTCCCTTTAGAACTTAGGTATCCACGTTCCTCCCATATTTTCCCAAAAGTGTGGACTATCCAAATGCATATTGTTGTACTAGTTTGAAATCAAACCAGTGGGAGATCGTAAGTCAGAATTATAATTTTATAGGAAAAAAAATTTAAAGAAATAAATAAATGCAGTAGTACAAGAACACTGACAAAGACAGAATATAACCTGACACTCTATGGTGGTAGCAGGCCAAGCAGAGTGGTTCTGATGAAGTGAAGATCCAGCAGGAGTTCTTGCCCTCTGGGAGTCCAGTGCTGCTCTGGTGTTCAGAGTCTCAGCTTATATCCAGGCTGGAATGCTTGGTTCCTCCCTCTGGGCAGAGCATCTCACAATGGGATGGTGAGTGATGTGATAAGGTCTGATGGGCTCATTAACAGATGATAATCCAGAGTGGGGGAGGCAGGGAGCACTGCCTCACCTGGTTTCAACAGTTCATGAAGATGGTGATAGAATATACTTCAACCTAGGACAATTATGAATCTGTATAGATGATTCCGTAGTCTCCTTCTAACAGGTCTAATCCTCTCTTTAGAGCATATACTTCACAGCTCTGAGCTGACCAGCTTGAGGGCAACTTCCCCCTTTCTTTGATTTGCGAATTCTCCCCGTCTAAAACAGCATACCCTGAAGCCCTTTTTCCACCTACCACCTTTGAAGACCCATCTATAAATAAGATTTTTCCACTTGCTAGGGGTTCATCTTCTAGGTCCTCTCTCACTTTGGTTTGTAAATTAATCAGTTCAATGCAATCATGTTCTAAATCTGTCACAGGCTCCCCTATAAGGAATTGCACCAGATTTAAACATTTTGAGGTGCTCAGTTCTAGATTCTCTGTGTTCATTAGAATAAACTCCTAATTTAATATTCTGGCATCTGTCAACCATTGTTGTGCTCTTTGGCTCAGGACTGTCTTGAGGTCATGAGGTGTGTGTACTTTAATTTTCCCCGTAAAGTCAATTTCTGGGTCTCCTCTATTAGGGCAGCTGTAGCTGTTATTGCTCGTAAACAAATTGTCCAGCCTCGGGCCACTGGGTCTAATAATTTTGAAATATAAACCACCGGATTTCTGCAACTTCCCCATTTTTGAGTTAGTACTCCATAGGCTATGCCTCTCTCTGCACTTACAAACAGATCAAAACCTTTCCTGAGGTCTGGCAAACTCAGGACTGGGCAGAAGACAATTTATCCTTCAGATTCTTCCGGTGTTGCTCATCTTCTTCTGTCCAAATTATGGGCTATGGCGTTACTAATATATCATATAAAAATTTTACACTTTGTGTGCATTGGTCTAACCATAATTTACAGTAACCAAATAGGCCCAGTAGCTTCCTTATATCCCTTTTAGTCTTAGGGGCTGGGATAGATAAAATACCTGAAATTCTCTCACGGCTCAGTTTCTTGTATCCTTCCCCAATTATGTGTCCAAGGTATGTCACCTCAGATTCTACAAATTGTAGTTTTTCTTGGGACACTTTTAATCCTTTCTCCCCCAGGAAGTTTAAAAGTTTCATGCTGGAAGTCTTAACATGATCCTTTTCTTTCCCTGACACCAGTAAGTCATCCACATACTGTAAGACCCGAACTTGCCCTTCAGGGGTGAATTGTTCTAGCAATCCCTCTAGGGCTTGTCCAAAGAGGTTATGTGACTCAGTGAACCCTTGAGGAAGATGAGTCCATCTCAACTGTTGTTTTCTTTTTGTGCTAGGGTCCTCCCATTCAAAGGTGAACCAGTCTCGGCGTTCCTCTGCTAAGGGACATGCCCAGAAGGCATCCTTTAGATCTACAATGGTGAACCAAAATGTTCTCTGGGGATTTGGCTTAGAATATATGGACTATATAAATTGGATTAGAAATACATGGATTTGGTGCAACTGGGTGTCTGGTAATAGTCTTTTTGTTAACTTCTCTTAGTTCTTGCACTAGTCTATACTTTCCTTCAGCTTTCTTGACTGCCAGTATGAGGGTATTTTGTGGTGACATATATGACTCTAGGATTCCTTCTTGTAGTAGTTGTTCAATGACTAGAGGTAACCCCTTCCTTCCTTCTAGGGATATTGGATACTGTTTTACTCCTATGGGCGAGGTGTCTTCCTGCATTTTTATCGTTATTGGCGGGATGTTTAATAATCCTCTCTGCCCTCCTTCGGCCCATACTCTTGGATCAATCTCATCCAAGTCTCCTTCAGTTAACTTCATAAATTCTACTATCATCCTCCCCCCCTTTGGGACAATCCCAACACCAAAATGAACTTGGAGGTCTCTTCCTAGTAAACTTTTCTCTGATTTAGGCAAATAGATAAAATTGGCTCTACACTGTCTCAAGTTACCTTTTAATTCTACATTTTCAACTACTGATGCTCTAAATGGTTTTCCCTCTGCCCTTAATACTGCATAGAACTTTCTACCAATTGTAATCCCTACCGGTAACCTGTTAATACAAGACCTATTTGCCCCTGCATCTACTAGAAACTCAAACTCTTCCTTTAGGGGTCCCACTTCAAGGTTTACCAAGGGCTCATCTCGATGTCTATTGGGTGTCATAATGTACAAAGCCCTTGACACCCCTAATCTTCACCTCCAAGGATTCTCTCCAAAGTTTCTTGTTCCCTGGCTATTGCCTCATCACAGCTAAGCCTTTTGCAGTTTTTCCTAATGTGGCCTGCTTCTCTGCAGTAGTAACAACGTCTATCATTCAAAGAAACTCTAGGTCTCTCTGCTCCCTCAGGATCATTGTTCGTTCTTGATGGAGCCGATTTATCTTTGCTCATACCCAGTGGCAGACCTGACCCATCTTTATTCACTTTTGATGGTGGCACTGAGTTGCTTGCACTGACACTTTCCCTGGCTACAGCAGCCTTAATGCTGGTTTTTGTCTTAGCTTTTTCTTCCTCCTTTCTCAAATACACTTTCAGTGCTTCTCTGAGTAATTCATTAATGCTTTTCTCTTGCCAGTCCTCTATCTTTTCTAGTTTCCTCCAAATATCAGGCCAAGACTTGGTGACAAATTGGACTTTTAAAAGGACTTGACCTTCTGGACTATCTGGGTCTATGTTAGAATATAACTGGAAATTCTGCTTCAAGCAGTTCAGCCAGGTTGCGGGAGCCTCTGCCTTCTCTTGTGTGCCCTCAAATGCCAATTTAGTGCTAGTTCCCCTGGGCACAGATCCTGTAATTCCTTTCACCATCAAGTACCTACAGTCTTCCATATTCCTCCATCCCTCCTCCTGATTTGGGTCCCAATTAGGGTCCACCAGGGGCATCTTATGATCTCCTGAGGGTCCCAATCTATTTTCTCTTCCCCAGATCCTCATACCAACAGCTCAAATCATCCGGACTTTCTCCAGGGAAAGCAATATATTTAAGATGGAATTAATTTCTCCCCATGTATAAACATTTGGCCCTAGGAATTGGTCCACCTGGTTGGAAATACCTGCAGGGTCTTCTACCAGGTTCCATAATTCTTTCTTAAATCCCCTTACTTCAGAGGCTGTCAAAGGGGCATTTACAAATCCAACTCCTCCAGCCATTCCTCCCATGGGAACTTCTCTAAGGGAGAAAAACTTTTCTAATTTAGACATCTTAGATCTAGTACCACAAAATGGTCTGTCTTCAGACACCAAACTACCTGTCCGAGAGCTGTTATGGAGTACTTGGGCTTGTTGTAGATCAGTAGCCATACTGGATGGTAAGTGGTTATTGGGTGGGGGTCCCCTTGTGTTCCAATGAGAAGGGGGTAAGGGGATAGCAGTAGGAGAGGGAGAGGAACTTGGGTTCATGATGGGGAGGACTGGCAGAGGTTTTGGGGGTGCGGTAGGTGGGTTAGATAGTGGTAGTGGTAAAGGGGTGGCAGCAGGGTAAATTGGAGGGGACAGTAAAGGGATGGGGTGGTCAAAGGGGGAGGAGGTGCCTCAAGGTGAAGCTGAGGGAGAAAGGTGCTAGGGGTGCCAACGGAGGCACAGCAGGGGGTAAATGGTCCAAGGGATGCCACCTTTTAGTAGTGTCTCTTTCCCCTTCATCTTTCTCTTAATTTTCTTCCTTTTACCCCTGCACTTTACATATTCGCACATCTCCATCTCCAATAGCATTCTTCAGCCAGCAAGTTGCATACAGTATTTGCTCAGGGTCGGAATCATCTCAAGCCCTCAAATACTGATCTAACTGTTCACACATCCACTCGTCCTTGGTTCCACACCAAGGCCACCCTCCTTGTATTCCTAACTTTGGCCAAACCTCCAGACAATAGTGAATCATTCTCATCTAACCCTTCTGTGGCCTCTAAGGAGTTCCATTTCTTTAATAGTTCACCTAGAGGGCTATTAGGGGGAATGTTCTTAAATCCTCTTCCCTTTCCCCTTAACCTTAGAGGGGTCTTTTCCTTTGCTATAGCACCCTCCCATGATTTAGGCTTTAACAAAAATCACAAAGGTGCCTCTACCAACAAAACGAAAATACAATTTTCTCGGTAGGCAACTGAAACTTATTCAATCTTTGGGGTTCACCTGACCCCTTTCTGCCCCCGCATCTCACCCGAGGCTCGGACTCTCCGAAGCTAAAGGGCTCTTAATTACTCAATCTCCCTGTTGGGCTCCAGGAGGCAGTTCCCCTGACCAGACCCCTTACATACCCCCTCGCCTTGCCCCCTCCAATGGGGAATGTTGAGCACCTGTGGTCAACACACAATGGGGTCCCTACCACTAGGGTTCTCTCCTTGAGCCTCAGGACCTTCCCTGCCTAGCCTCCTGCCAGGCCGGACCTATAGTCCAATCCCCGGGGTTGAACTGTCCTGTCCTTAGTGCCGTCTCTTTCTCACTTGGTCTCACTCGGGGAGACCCTACCTAGCAGGGCCAGCTGCCCCCCCGCTTTGCCCTGTACACTAGGACTTCTCTGTCTAGCTCAGCTACCCTTCCCCAGCAAGGTCGCTTCAGCCAAAGGGATGTGTGCGGGTATGTGTGGTGCCCGCCTTGCCTGCCAAGGCTCCCCCACCCCTATGTTCTGGGCAATGGGTTTACAGACTTCTCCCTAGGACTGTGCCAGCACACCACCTCTCAGTACATCTGGCCCTGGCCCTGGGAAGTGTGGGCCCTCATGGACACTTGCTACTAGGAATGCCTGGGGACACCCTGGGATAATGAGTGCAACTCACAGTGTACCTAAGCCTCTGCATGCCAGGAGTCACTCATGCCGTTTAGCCCTTGTTGAGGGGGGCCTACCCCTTTTGCGTGCCACTCACACACAATTCCTCCACATGCCTGGAGGGAGGGGCCTCTTTACCCCCCTAGGAGGTGCCTCAAACACTGGCTAGGCCCTGGTAGGTCTCACTCTCTTCCCACTGTTCCCGGCCGGTCCCCTCATGGGAGTCCAAAAACTCAGTACTGAGGGGTTCACTCTTGCTTTGGGGGATCCGAGTTACCAGTCCCCCCATCTCATTCACTCACCTCCTACTCCTGCCACCGGTTCTCTTACCGATCCGGTGCAGAGGTCACTGATCCCTTACGAATCCCAGGGTCCAGGTGTCACCACCAGTTCCTGAGGGTCCCTTGAAGCAGGTGGCCGTTCTGTCCTGGGGTCCTCATCAGGCATGCTATCCCAGATGAGCCCCCAAGTGAAATAAACAGGGCAGGAGACTTTGCTCCTTTTTTAATACCTTTATTTAAGGATCAGCTCAGGGTGGGGGCAGATGGGTCATGCTCACACTGCCACTGCTCCAGGGGTGAAGAAATGCAGCTTTGTTCACTGAAGGTATGCGGGCAGAGCCAGGCCTTCCATCCTTGCAGGAGTTCCCAGGAAGACACTTCTCAATCTGAGGTTGGGGGTCCTCCTTCCAGCCAATGTCTCTACTGTTTAGGGTGAAGAGCCAAAAAGGTCCAGGAGGACAACTATACCTCACTTCCGACCATAGATGTGATTTAAATCCTTTTATTTTATGGTGGCTCGTAGTTCTAGGGGTGTTCTTGGTTAGTTCGTGTAAAGTTTTCTCTTATTTGCATACAAGCTCCGGCAGTGCCACCCTCCTCCTCATGGCCCCAAGTGCCATCCCCAAGGATGGAAGAGCAGAGACACTTGGCAAATAACAACAGAATCATTAACAGGTACTTAAAATTTTAACTTAACCTAATTACAACTTAAAGATATTTTGTCTAACATATTCACTTTATAAATTTTGAACCAACTTTATTCCACCAACCTCTTGAGAATATTTTGGCAATATTTCTCTTTTGCATCTAATTCAGGATACAACAAAAAAAACTTAAATCCTTTTAAGAGTCTCATCAAGCAAGACTTTGGGGCCTTAAAAGAGAGAATTTAGCCATTTGCAATCTGCATGCTATAGTGTTGGTGTAATTGTCACAGCACTAAACCAAACAGAATGTAGAGGCAAGCTATAGGCAATTGAGGAGACTCCTGGAATGCATGGAGGATAACTTCCTGAGGCAGGTAATAGATAGCTCTACCACAGGGAATGATGTGATACTGGACCTGATTATTCCTAATGTAAACAAAATAAGTGGGGAGGCAGCCTGAGTTGCAGTGGTCATGCATGGGTAGAGTTACCTCAGGTAGGTAAACCTGAGGACTATGGACCAGGACCCTGAATTTTAGGAGGAGGAGGTAATCTCTGGGGCCTTCAGGGAAACTGCTGTCAGGAATGGGAAAGCAGAGCAGAGCTGGCAGATCTTTAAGGACACTTTTCATAGGGCATAACAGTTCTCAATTCTCATGTGTAGGATGACAGCAAAGGATGTCAAGAGGCTGATATGGATAAATCAAGTGCTGCTGGTCAGACTTAAGCATAAGAAGCAAATCCACAGCCAGTGTAAGTAGAAGCAACAAACCTGGGAAGAATATAGGGACACAATCAAGTTGTGTAAGATGGGGTGACAAAGGTCAAAGCATGGCTGAAGATTAATTTGACAAGATTAATAATAAAGGCTTCCGCAGGTATATGAGCCAAAACGAGAAGACCAACCACACTGATGAACGCAAGTACTAGCTAACTTGTAACTATCAATAGGGAGAAAGCCGAGACACTGCCCCATCCCTGGAATTGTTAAAGACCAGGTTGTATGGGGCCCTGAGCAACCTGATCTAGTTAGTGATATCCCTGTCCTCAGCAAGGACTGTAACAACGCCATGTTACTGTATCCAAGATCAAGGTCCCCCGTGGTGGCTGCGTGGGGAAGGCAGCTCTGTGGTTATTTTCCACAAGGATACCTTCCTTAGCAGTGGCCACGTGGCTCGCCACAAGAGGCAAGTCCGGGTCCGGGTGGCTGCGATAGACCCTGGAAACTGTAGCACTGGCTGGAGCAGGGAGATCCCGGTAAAGTCTCCCATTGAAGCTAGACGATCAGTGGAGAAAGAAACCGATTCTGCTGTGGTTCAGTGAAAAGCTTTTATTGGCTCCGGCAGGAGCCTCTGAACACGGTAACCAGCACAAGCAGAATCCTGTCCATGCGGCGCCGCTGGTTTTACCCGGGGAGGAGGGGGCGACCCAGAGCGACCCCGGGCAATCCCAGAGGGCGGGGGAGTGACCCAGGGCAGAAGGACAAGGCAGGGGTCCAGTCCCCTTTGGGGAGGGGGGGCTGTTTCTGTTTGCCCAATCACTCGGCAGCCCTCTCCTGGGGTGACAGGGAGACCCTTATATTGAAATTTGGACCCTCAGGATTGACAGGGGTGGCTCTGATGGTCGGAGGGAGGTGTGAGAGGAGGTTGCTCAACCACACGATGCAACAAAGGACTATGTGATCTTTAAGATCCCTTCTAACTCTAACTATTTTACGATTTTATGATTCATTCTAGTCTATAAAAATGTGTAAGTTTCTAAAATAATTAGACATAGAAATTTATATTTAGTATTATGAATTAATTTGATTTGCTCAATTTGAGTCTCAAATGACAAAAGAAAGTTAAGAAATAAACTTCTTAGACTGAATCTACTGGACTACATTTACAGGACACTCCTTCTGCAGTGTTAGGAACAGTTTGATTTTTTATTTTTACTCAACATTCCTAAAAATAAAAATATAATGTTGGTTTTAATAAGTTAGATGAGGTCTCGTTGAAAAAATTATTAGATCTTTCTTTTGCTAATGGACATCAGAGAATTCTTCATTTTGGAATGCATAAGGAGAATTAGGGTGAAGTACAATTACTTTTAAATATGTGTCTGCAAAAGCTGGGTATCATACTGGAAAGAGTCTTTATTTTGAGCTGGGTCAGCAAATGTTATTCATGCCAAATACTGTCCTCTATTTAATTTCAAAAAGGAACCTGAGAGTTTATTAATTGCCATTGGTATAACTGACTTCAAAATGTAGGTCTACTGTGTTTGCATAGATGTTTTACAGCCTTTGAAACCACTAATTCCCCCAAAAAATTTCTTCCAAGTTTCTTACATGTTTCTCTTGTGGTTACCCAGGACTCTCCAAGCTTGGTAACATTAACCATCTTCATATTTCTCTGCAGTGTCTTATCTGTCCCACATGAAAGATCTTATCCAGTAGACATTCTTAGTATACTTTTGCCAGGTCAGACCTGGCGCAACCTAAAGGCAACTAGAGCTCTGACCCAATGTTCAAGAAAAATATTCTACCAGTTCTGTTGGAGATCATATTCTCTAATATCTGGATCATAAAAGGGTATTTGAGAAATGTTCTTGGGAGATGATCCAGCTATCACACTCAAGGACACTTTATACTGTCTTGTCGTGAGTCAGCTTCTTTGAAGCATAAATATTCAGCAGCAGAAAGAGGGTTGTTTTCATATCACGTAAAGTATTTCTGTATGAGAGAAAGACACGGATTCCAGTTTCTTCTCCAAAAACTGCATAAAACCTAACCTCACTTTAAAACAGTCAAGTTCAAAGCCCTCTTCTTCTCTTATATTTTTGCCTATTTCATTCTTTCTGTGAATTCATATTCAAATTTACTTCTTTTGCTTTATATACTTCATTAATGCCAAGTGATGAGTGAAATTAATGGGAAATTTTCTTCACACTGGGGTGCAAATTCAGTTCATGCTATAGAACACAGAGAAAGCCTGTCTCAAACTGAAAGCAAAGGGAAGGCATATGCTCCTTGAAAGGTAAGGGTTATAAAAATAAATTGCAAACATCTTCACTGTTTGTTTCTCAGGGGTTGAGCTGCCACTAGTACATTATGCATGTTGTTTTTTAAAGACACTAATTATTTTACATGATGTTTATTAAACCCTTTAAATCATTGCTATTCATCAGCTACCCAAATTCTTCAAGCGCAAGCAAAAGAAATAAAGGTCATCCATGGCTTGACATGCTTTTGATGAATATGGTCTGTATAACATTTACCACAACTCAGAACAGAAGCCATTATTTAAGTAAAGCTGGTTATTGTTCATTAGTACAAAGAGTGTGCAGTAAATACAATGAAAGATTGCCCGGTTTACTATATCTTTGTCATCCAAAGCTGTTCTATGAATAACTACAGGGATTTGTCTTTGAATGACTTCTTTTCTTGCTGCCTAATAAATAACATGTAATTAGGTTAATATATTGTTTTGTAGTTATGCTAGCAATGTAGTGGAGGCAAATAAAAGGGTGATTTCATATACAAAAGAATGGTAGATAATTTTAACACTATCCCTTAAAATACTTGCACTCATTAGGTATGGCTTAAACTGCTGGGAGGTCTATGTAAAAAGGAAAAGCAGGAAGTAGGTTTAATGAGTTCCTTACTACTCAGGTCATGAGTTATTACACAGGTAGTATAAAACTGCAGCAACTATTCTGCATTGAATAAAACACTCTTGGTGACCTGACACTGGAGAAAGAAAATATGCCATGTTAGTTTACAAGTCTGGATGTTTTACTCAATCTACCAGCATTTTTTTCTGGAACTTGTAATTCAGGACCAACAGTAAATAAGTGTCCATTTGCATTGGCTGGCTCCACTGGAAATAAATGTACCATGAAATGTCTTGAGAAGACCTCATGGCACTCAGAGGAGTTGCTCATTTACTGTGTGAATGTTGAACAGTCTAAATGCTTTGGTGTGTAAGGGCAGGGACAAAAAGTAGCAGTAGGCAAAAAAAAAAAAAAAAATTAGCTCTTTACTAAGAAAACAATGAAAGTCACAAGTGATACTTTAAAAACTAAAAATTTGTTCAGTAATATGTTTGCATACCAGCATCTTGTTTTAGAAGAAATATAGAGCTTCTCTTCAGGATGTCAAGACAGTGCATGTGTCCCTTAGGCCAATTTTAGAATTCTCTTAAACTGCCAAGGCCAAATCAACCACCATTTGTAGAACGCAGTATTAGAAACAATGAGGAGCAATGGTCTTTAGACATCTGAGTAGAGGCATGAGTGATCATTATTCACATGCAATTTTTCTCTACTAATACAAACATCTTATTTATTCCCTAATATCACAGGGTTTATGAATTTTCAAACAGGGTCAGATGTAGTGAAAAAAAAAATCAAATTCAATCATGATTTGCAGGCAAAAATATACTCAAATGATTTCACCAAATCTTTTTGGGCTGACAGGGAATTACAGGTGAGGTTAAGGTATCAGTGACATGGATCTTCTACTGCTTGTCCTTCAGTAGTATCTTAGTTCGCTAAGCCTGTTTATAAAAGATGTCAAAGATTCAATCCTTGGTCTTAACCAGACTGAAAGTACTCACCTGTGAAAGTCACCACCTCACACAAAAAGCTCTTTTCCTGACATAGCTCTGAGGCAGCATGGACCCTGTTGTTGACAGTGTCCAGAAGAAAGGATGTTGTTGTCATAATCAGTGCAGGTTGCTAAGGAGATTGATATTCCTCAATTAAAAGGAAAAGGAATCAGATATATCAGGTGACTGGTGATGAACTGGATTTGTCCACACAAATGGTAGTTCCTATCATCTGTGAAATGATGTGTCCCAGGGACTCATCTTTGTTGGAAATGATACAGCTTTTAAATTTATTTATGTAACTTTAGTCAGGGTTTTGTTCTCTTTCGCCCAGGGGCAGAGGAATTGAACTTTCTCTTTAAAAGACTTCATCTGGTGAGGCCTGATGAGCTACTGATCAGCCTGATGAGGCTGATGAGGATTGGGAGTAGACAGAAGATACACAGGAGATAAACATTAATGAACTTAACTCCAAACATCACCCCCTGGAGAGATCAGAGACACCTCGTCTGGGAAAAGATTGATAAAACAATGAAAGAATGAGGACCAAGTAAGCATTGAAGTTGAAGGGAACAATAACAAATAGGAGATTGGATACTAAGAACTGTGTAATTTAAGACCAATGTATGATAATCTCTTTGGGATTTGTTTGTATAGGTATGTGAAAAGTCTGGTAAAGAACCATGTGTGATGGAATGATTTTCACTGCACAACCCAGACATGTGTGGGTGAAATTATTTCTGTTGCACATCCTGGCCAGCATAAAGTAATGCCTTAATCCTCTAACACTGAAAAGATGTTGGAGCGATTCTGTCTTTCACACATTTTGGTGACAACTTGATTGAAAGAGGCTTGACTTGGGGGGTATCAGCTTTCTTGCTGTCTGTGCTGGGTCCTGCTGAGATAGAGCTAATATATGCTCATTCTTTATTTCCTTTTTCGGTAAAAGACTGTTGATACACCAATGTTTTGTCTGTTGCTGAAAAATACCAGAACACCTTCAAGGTCCTTTATTTTTTGCCCCCATTCCCAAATTGAACAGCCTTGGGAAGGTCAAGAAATTGAGAGAAGACACAGCCACAACAGCTCATCATGTCTGACCAATCTGATATCTTATTATCTTAATTTGTCACGTTCAGCCACAAAAGGTCAAAGGAGGGGGAAGACAAGGAAAACATCTGTTCTGGTGTTTGTCTTCCCAATCAGCTGTTATGTGTGCTCAGGCTCTACTTTCTAGGGAGTGGCTGGATGCCCATGGCTAGCAGTAAACAAATTCCTTTGTTTTGTTTGCATGTACAGCTTTTGCTTCATCTATTAAACTGTCTTTAATTTGATCCATGAGCTCACTCACCTTCTTTCTATTGTGTCCTAATTCTGCAGATGTGTGGGTGCTCAGTTGTTTGCTAGAGTCAACCCACCATACTTTCCTTATAAACTTGGGACAGGTATCATGCATTTTTAGAAAAGTAAATTGTGACTCCATCAACAATTCTAGGATTTCTACAGCTCCTTTTGTATCTTGCATGATATGTGGTTTGAACTAACAATCTATTCTCAGCAATTTGAAAACCTACTTGTATTCTCTAAGAGTGGCTACAGGCAACTGACTCTACATACTGCTTTGAACATCTAGGCTCTAGCAAATGCATTAAGGCAAGGAATTTTAGAGATGAGATTGTTCCTTTTGTCCTTACCTCACCCCACTGGATTTACCAGCAACTACTATTCACTGGCCTGTATCACACACTGTTCTCCCAGTCCTGTGCATTGCCAGAGGCACAAGGGGACAGATAGGGAAAAGTGATCAATTCTCAGTTTGAAGTGAAATGGCACGTCAGTTCTTCTGTGGGTTTAAAATAGGCAGGAATATAAAACATGACTTTGGTGTACAAAACCTTATATGTTTTGAAATCTGCAGTGTACCTAGTTTGAGAACAAGCTGATACTTACCCCTCAAATTCATGCTTCCCAAATATTTCAGTCACTTTTTGTGGACTATTTAGTATAAATAACTGCTGTTTAGCTTGCTCAATAGCATTATTTAATGCTGTGTGTTATTTTGGATAAAATTGTTATAGATTTGTAATAGGAAACTGCATCAAACTTAGGACACATACTGCTCAATCTTCAAGATGTATGATTTAATAAGTAAATAAATAAATAATAATTTACTGAAAATTATTATATATTTATTGCCCCACTGCAAATTGATCCTCTGCATGTTTATCCCCTGTCAATAACGCTTTAAGGTTTGTTGGCTTGTTCATTTAAATGCTCTAGATAACCATCTATTATAAATTTTACATGACATCTTTTTAGATCAGCTGCCTGCACAAGCAAATATGAAATATATGGGTGTGCACACAAACACATAAGTGCCTGTCTGTTTAAGGCCAAGTTTCTTGTAAAAGAAGAATCTGAAAATCTGATGTGTAAGGTCTTTTCATTACCCTCCATCTTTCCCTCATATTTTTGTACAGTGAAAAGGACCAAGATGGCCCCTTTTCAGTGTTTAAGTTCAGGGAAGTGAGTGCTAAAGAACTGCTGAACTACAATGAACCAGGATAGGAGTGAAGTATTTGCTTAAATGTTTTGCTAATGCACTTTAATGCCGTGCTTGCGTTAGTGCCTGTGTTAATTCAGTATCTATTTCCTGCAATTCAACCAGGTGATCAAGTAAGGATAGACTGTAACACTGCACAGTCCCCCTACTTCATCACCAGTAGCTCCTAAACTTGAAGTTAAGCATATATTTAACTGCTTTACTGAGCTGCCTCTTTAGTGAATATGTTTTATTTAACGTTAGCTAAAGTTAATAATTTTCCAAGCTAAGTATTCTGCCTTTCCCCCAGTTCCCTTCATAGTTTGTGTGCGCCACTCCCCATGAAATAATTTATCAAGAGGGAAACAAATGTATCTTCTAATTAACACAGACAACATAAACAGAATGGTGTCATTCCTTAGTGCAGTAAGACAGCTAATTGTTTCCTCTCCCTCCAGTGTGGGAGAGACAATGGCACACGCAGGGAGGAAAGCTTTCTCCATTGCGCTGAAGGGGTTGTGCACCATTTATCAAGCTGACTGCTCTGTCAAATCAGTGGAAGGACCCTGGAGAGCCCTGACCATGAGATTGAAGGTTGGTACCAATTTACTACAACAGAAATGCATTGAACAGGAAAGAGAGAGCTTCTAATCTCTTCAATTTTCTTACATTACCCTGAAGGCTAGGGAATTAAACGAAACAGTAGCTGGTGACAACTTTAGAGGATCCTGAATGCATGACAGGAAAAGTACTAAAATAATTGAATAGTTTTATTTTACACATTATACACTTTATACACTTATAAATTTTATACGTTAATCTTACCCCTGCATAAAGAAACATAAAGAAACAGGTTATGCTTCTTGGATATATGTCTTCTCAAGAGAAGGAGAAAAGCTTACTGAATACAGTATCTGTCTGGTTCAAATTTGTTAGCAATATTTATAAAAATATCTTTAAAATATATAAAACCAAATAGAACATGATCTTGTAATTTTCTTTAAGTTCATTGACTTCAGCAAACTTGCACTGCATTTTTGATCTTTGGCAGGGCCAGTGTCTGGAAAATCATTAGAACAGGAGAATTTGTCGTGCCAGTCAGCTCTCATGCCCACTTCATCCAGAGTCCTTACACCAGTCTCTCCAGAAGAGCAAAAGGTTGTGCCAATGGGAAGAAACAAAGATCTTGCCAAACACTTTGGAATGTGTTAAACGCCAAACATCCAGACTTATTTCCTGATTAGTCATTTCTCATCTTGCATTAACTGTCCATCTCTATCATTAAATCTTGCTTGTTTTTGATACTGTGGAATTCTGCGTGGAATCCTCTCTGAGACTGCAGTGTTAATTGACAAAAATATAAGAAGAAGGTATGTATATGGCATCATCATTACCTGCACAAATTTAATTCTTGCTCAGAACACACAGAACCTTCCTTTACAAAGCTACCCACAGGAGCAGCTGCATTCCAAGCGCTGCTAGCAAGATATAAATAATAATAGTACTACATGGTTATATATAAATGGGAATAATCTTAAGGCATCCCTATACCTTCAATTTAAAGGATTGCTAAAGGACATAATTTCCCATTCCCTAGGAGGCTGGGGGAGTGGGTAGTCACACAATAAAAGGAAATACAACAATTATTATAGCATTAACATTTGCAGTCCTAGAGCTAAAGGTCAGTGTGGTTTGCTGCTGTAATATTTCCAGGGATTTTTAACTTGCCTGCATAAAATTTTTCTCCAGGTTAATATTTTCTCCATTGAGTGTTAATCCGGATATGATTTTTTTTCAGGATAAAAAAGGAAGAAAATGTTTCACTATAGATATGAATACTGTTCTAGTCCTAGAACATTTTAAATTTACATTCTCTTGTAAACATACACATTTTAGACTTTAGAACTCTGCTTTAGAAAGTGAGATCTCATAAAATAACTCGAAGTAATTTCAGTAATCAGTAAAGAAGTAATAATACTGAAATTATAATTTTCAAGATTTATAATGTCCTAATAATTTTTGTGTCTTGTATGCCATGTATAGATTTTATTAGTCACAAAATGGCATGTCTTAAACAGGTAATTCCTCTTTCAACACTTGAAAAATAATTTTATCTAAACTATAAAAAGTGGTGATCTGCTATCACAGGGAAACATAACAGTTCTGCAAGGTAAGTACCATTTTCCTCCCATGAGAGCTGCTAAGCATCTGGGTCTTAGAGCAGTAAAGTATTTGAGCATATGTTTTCCTAGAGAGTCCCCTGCAACTGGGGCAGGGGCTGATGGTGGCTGTCAGTCGATGTCCTGCATTGCAGGGCTTTTGCTGTCACTTGGAAAGGTCAGTAGGGGAACTGCTGCCTCCCCAGGCCTGTGGTCTCCCTCACCTTTACTTCCACCATTCGTGAAGACCTCCAAAAAGTCTCCTTGCCCCACCCCCCCACCTCCGTGGCCCCCCCAAGTGACCAGCTTTCCCCATTTCAACACAGACACAGCTTGTTCCAGGTGCAATTGCAGCCCCTTCAGCTGTTTTAGCACCTTCTCAGCATTCTCACTGCAAATCACTTTGAATGCTGCAGGTTTAAAATGGTCTTCTTTGAAAGCAGTTTCTCATTATACTGTTCCTTGCTAAACCATATTCCTTCATTAAAAATTAATTAGGCAGATTAAGTAGTTTTTATCCTCCCACTTCCCACAGTTTTAAGCTTATCTTTTTTGCCATGTACCCCAACTAAAAGAGATTCACCCACACCAGAGTGCTGGTCCCAAGGACCAGGAACAGGAGACATCTTTTTTAGCTTTTTCCCAACTTTAATTTTTGTCCCTCTTTCTTTTTCAAGAGAAAGTCACTCTTAAAATGGTAAACCCAGTCTTTCCCAGGTCATGTGATTTTGAAGAAAGAACTGGTGTTAGGGGCTTCATGCTTTGAATCCCTGGGAGATAACTGTTTCCCACTCTGAATCCTTATGTACCTGGTACTGGAGAGGTCATTTATAGACCCTTGGAGACTTGGATCTCTAAAGGTCTCATTTTCTTTGTCTCTCTTTTCCTCCATTATTTTCCTCCATTGTAATCCTTTAATCCTCTTTTCTTTTTTTTTTTTCTTTCTTTTTTTTTTTCCCCTGCATTTTGATCATTGCAGTCTTTGTTTATTTGGATGTCAACTTAGCCAGCACAGCATGCTTCTCCAGCATCTGTAATACAGGATCTAGGCAACCTCATGCACCTCTGTATAGCTGGGGACAGACCTTCAGAAAGCACTTAAACCTTTTCCTGTCATTTGAAATTATGATCTAGTTTATGTTTGGGTTTTTTTTCCTCCCACCTCTGTGAATTACTCTTTTTTGAGGGGTTTTTGGGGATTTATTTTTTTTTATTTTATTTTATCAAATTATGTCATAATTTATTTTTAAAGGGAAAAATATACAATTTCCATCCAAACACAGTCTCATGAAAACACTAGTTTATCAAATGTTTACACTTTACCCAGCAACTCAGAGTTTTTCCTCATATTAAAATATGCCTGAGACTTTAAGAAGTAGGTTTAAATACTACTGTTTCTAGTTTTAAATCAAAAGTAAATAGATGATGGCGATCCACTAAATTGATTTACAGTAAGATTGTGTCCCACTCTTGTGGAATTTTTCAGCTCTCTCACCATGTAAAAGCATTTCTTATTTTAAACTTTCATTCAATGTCAGCACAAAAGAAACAGTGCTTCCTTTTGTCCCACTGTAAATTATAAAATTCTGCAGTGCAGGATTATGAATCTAAAAAATGCTTTTCTTATATTGACTAAATTATTTCCTCTTTGTGAGGATACTTCTTCTTTGCAAAAGCATGTTAAATCCCTCGTCTAGGCATTTCTTCTTTCCTTAAAAGGTAAATGACCTTGTGGTAGGGTTTTTTTTTTTATTTCCCCATCGGATGGCTTTTCTTTTTGAGTGTTTTCTATTAATCATTACCTACATTGTAAGATCTAATCCTAAGAAGCTTCCAAAAATGCCAGTCTTTTAAAATGCTATCTTTTTGAGCACAAATGGTAAAAGATTCTCTTTAAATGTGAGTGCAGTTCCCAGTATCTGCAGCTGTAATGCCTTTTCAGTTAAGAAATATCATGACATTTGATCTACTGTCATGGCAGCATCTGTGCAGTCTAACTCAGGACACATGAGAGAGATGATAAAATGCTTCTTTTATTAGGGAGGAGAAGTATTAAATTGCTTTCTATAGAAAATGAAATAATGATGAATTATGTAATTATTCAACCAGTTTTTATGTTTTGGGGTGTTGAATGTTTGCGTGCTCCTCTTAAGAAGTGATGAAAGTAAGTTTTCTGAAGGTCTAATCCTGCACTGGTTTTTGGTTTGGTTTGGTTTTCAGGTTTTTTTCCCTGAGGTGTCCTTAATTACATCAGGATGCTTCTTACTATTTCAGGAGGATATGCTTCTTACTATTGCAGAGCAGTAACTGAAGGAAGGGTATTTCACAAACCTTTTAGAAAACGTAGAACTGTCCCTTTGCTAAAGAAAGCTTTTTTGTTACTTGTATCTTCAGTAGGGAAAAGGATTTAGACATTTCAGTCTTGGTGTGTACTTTGACATGAACATGTTTGGTGTGGGCTACTGCATGCTGAGTGAGGTGACAGCAAGTGAGACTGCATCACACATACATGAAAATTGCTTGACTCATTTAGTAGATCCTTTCTGAGTAGCCTGACATGTTCAGATTTAACACACCATCAATCTGACTAATTAGGCTGGGCAGAGGGCTGAGCTGAGGGCCACAAGGGGTTTCCCATGCCTCAGTCTCTGTGCCTCACTGCACTGTGCCTGGGGAGCAGAACAATAGGTCATGCACCCAGCTGAAGGTCACACAAATGTGCCAGTTCCCCTTGTTACAGTGCAGCACAAAGATGTGACACCAAACTGCTGCAGCCCTTTTGTATGACTAGCCCAGTCCTACTTCCACCAGGGATGGGGAGCTGTCAGCTAGAATAGGTGTAGTACTCCACCATGGAAAAGGATAGCTTATAGGATGTGTTGTCACTGTGTCAAATTGCTTGCTGATACTGCTGGTGGCCGTCTTCTCTCCTTGTCCTGATCAAACTCAAATTCCAGAGGATCCAGTGGGCGCTTGTCGTTCAATCAGGAGTCTCAGCTTTCTGGCAATTTTTTGTAGCCCCTCACAACACTGTCAAAAGCAGTCTTCAGAGACTGAGACTTGGAGACATAAGTCAGGTAGATGCATCAGGAAAAGCACCTGAATGAGAAAGGGAAGTGCACATAACATAGGCTTGGGCAGCAAGCTGCTGGAGGGAATGTGAGAAACTGCACTGTCATCTGAATGTGTCTACCTAATGGACCTTAATAGGTGTGATTTGTAAGGTGGCTTAAAAACACATAGAGCTTTTACCGTCAGAAATTAGTTTAAATATTTCTGCTGTGATTTATCTCTTTCATAGCATATTTGCAACAAGAAGTGCACTGGAAAGGGCACTAAACAGCCACTAAATTAGTAGCCACATATGATGTGGAGGAAAGTCTTTTGTTTATTTAAATTAACCTATAAGTATGCAATTTCACAAAATAAAAGCCAGCAGATTTGGTAGGATCAGAAGGAGAGAAGGGGACTTTTATGCACTAAGAAACCAGCCCTATTTCTTATTCTAAGGCTTGATAATTTTAAAAAATGTGACAGCTAAAACCCACTGGCACATGCTGCAAAGAAGGATGTGATAAAATAATGCTACTCATCTTCAAGGCTGTCAGTTCAGCAATCAGTACTTCTATTCATCTCTGCGGCCTGCTAACTCAGTGCTACCATGCGATAGATAAACCCTAATCCAAGTGACAGCGTTCAAATCAGAACTGATTTGATTGTTCACATATGATACCACAAGACACCAGAAGCCTAAAGAGTTTATAAAAATGCCTGGATGTCTCTTGCAGGCACACTTCCCCTCAGAGTATCTTGTAGTGTAGGATACACCAGCTCTTAAACCAGGGGTAATTTGTAGGTCACAAAAATGCTTTGGTGGCACAGTCAGTTCTTATTGCAATCTAGCAAGAGAACAGAAAGCTCAAAAATAAAATGTGGTTCAGACCTTGTGAAACCCACCTATTCTGCTTTCAAGTCTCCCTTGCAGGAAGTGAAACCCTTTTCTTTCTCTGCAGAGACCAGACTCGCTCTTGAAGAGATCAAACATGAATACATTTGTTTCCATGCATAAAGCAGAGTACATGTGAGAGTGGTTTTACGGCGCACGTCAGTATCTCGAAAGTCATCCTTGCCTCTCAGGATGCAACAGAGCTCCTCTCAACAATAGCTGCAACAGAGCTGCTATTCAAACCTGAAGCAGTAATTGGGATTTTGCAGGCGTTCAGTGAGAGCATTACATTTGGGTTCTGAAACATAATTCTGAACGAAGAACTGATGATACTGGTACTTTGTGGAGATTTCAAAGTTTAGTGTACCTTTATTTTTATACTTTCAGTAGTGTATCCAGAAGTTTTAGATAACACTTATGAGAATAATTGTTCGCATAGTTCAGGAAGACAATGGTGATGAAGTAATTGAAAGCAGAATGTGACCTGTAACTGTTCAAGAACAAAAGCTGAACGACTTTTTAAGGAAATTGTTAAAGTGCCTGAATACAAAGTGAAATTATGAGACTTCAGTCGACAATGTGTTTTCCTGTTGTGTCCTGTGTCCGGGTCATTTCACAAAACAAAGGGTAAAATTGTCTTTGTAGTCTTATGTTGAGGAGAACAGATGTCTCCATTTAACAAGGTACTTAAGCCTGTGTCTAGTTTCAATCTTAGGAAAAATTCTTCACTCCTGTTCTTGAAATACTCAGCTGAACTCTGATCATGAAGCCAGATTGCTCTGCAGCCACACTTTACATCAATTGTATGCACATATAAATTTACATGTACTCATCTGTGTGTGTGTGTATGTATGTATGTATGTATGTATGTATGTATGTATGTATGCATCTATCTATCTATCTGTCTGTCTGTCTGTCTACTGCTATTTATTTATTTGCTTGTTTGTTTATTAACAAGACTGTGGTTCTTATCTTTTTCAAAGGATATGAGTGAGAGAGGTTTCTCTCACACATGTTGTATGTAAAGTGGATTGTTGTCTCATAGTACTGCTATATAGTTTCTATTTCTTCTTTTCGTTTCATATTGATTAAAATAGTAAATATATTCTTTTTTTCCTAAGCTTTTTTCCTCTAAGATTTAGAGGTACATTGAATGATACTTTTCTAATGTTATCCTCAAGAGAAATGCTATTTGAACTTCTCTGGATCATACTATGCTTCTTTTCTTGGTGTTCTGCTTATTCTATCTTTGGTTCTTTTTTTGTTAGTTGTTGTGGGGTGAATGTAAATAGAGAAACAGAAAGAAGTTCTGTACTGAAATATTATCGAGTTGTCTTGAGAAAGGAGAAAAATGCCATGTTGCAGTTTAGAAAAACATACATATGTACTTTGTGATGTCAGAGGAATTTCAGCACTTATTAAATTTCCCAACACACTCTGTGAGCTTTAGGTATTTAAAAGTCTTTTAAGCCTGTTCTCTTGATTTTGTTATAGGTGATTTTTCAGTAGTTTAAATCTCTGTTATAATTATCATTATACTACATGTAGGTTCAAATTGGGAATTTACATTGCACTCAAAAATGTATATCTCATTTGGCAAGTTTGCTTGTGTTGGTGTCACCCCTCCCATCATATCTCAGCGGCATTGGATAGCTGTGGTCTCTGTCAAGACAGATTAGGTTGTCTCAAACAGGTCACATCTCTCTTGCTCTCTCTGTATGGAAGTTTTCTGGCTACTTACGACATGTAACGCCCTGCCCCAGATTTTGATGCGCTTGCTCCTGAGTCACTAATACACCAGTATTTAACTGTTGCAACTCTCCACACTAAGCAAGTGCATAATGCAGTCCTGGGGACTGAAATGCAGGCAGATTCTCCAAATCTGTGCAAAAACTGGCCCTGCCTATACTGAATGGTTGCTGTTCAGTACCCACTGACCGGATGGTCCCACTGTACAGGTATACTTGACAAGCCAGAAATATTTGATCTTGACCTAGCATCCCTGAGTATATAACACCTGCTGTGATGAGTGTTTGTTTTATTGCTAGTGATGGGATCAACAACTGCTCCCAGGGGCATGTTTTTATAATTTTAAAGTAGGTTAGAGTGAATAAACAACAATGACCTGCATCTCTCTGTTAGTGGTTATTTTGATTAAACCCCAGTATTTTTGCATTTCTAGTTGAGGTTAAAAATTAGCATTAGAGTTTGTATAATTTTTCTTTTTTTTTGTTTGATTTAATGGCAAGAAAGCTGTAACCTTGCTGAGAGGGTGACAAATTCAGATACAGACAACCAGTACTTGACAGGTTCTATCAGAAAACCAAACAAGGGAAGAGTACGTACGCCTGCTACCAGCTGTCACAGTATTGAACAATGAATGTTTGATGAAGCTGACCTGCAAATACACACATCCCTCTGAAAGTGAGCTTTAAGAACTCTCTGGCTGACAAAATTAAAAAGAATAGGCCTTTGTTGATAGTAAATATAAATCTATATGAAGAATATTTTTTTAGATTTCCCTTTCTAGAAGTACATTAATAAAATTCGAAGCATAATTCCATTTTTACTAAATGAGATCTGATGGAGAATTCAAATCATGGTCAAATGGCAGCTGAGACTGATGGAGCTCTGTCCTTTTACAGCAGAGATTAACTTGGACCATGCTGCTTACATCTTGAAAAACTCTATTATCCTCAAAGAAAATCACAATGAACCTTGTAAACAGCACCATCAAGTGATGTTCTGAAGATGTTTTTTTGTTTACTGTAATAGCTGTGTATTTTTCTATAAGCAAAACCAAAACAAGATTGAACAAAATCCAAACCCAAAACAACAACAAAAACCCAAACAGAAATCCCCAAATTAAAAACCCCACAAAACCCTCCCAAACCAACCAAATAAAAAAAAAAAAATCCCCAAATAAACAAATAAACAACCTCATGACAAAGAGCAAGAAAGTATAGTTAGAATTGTCTAGCTTCAGTAAATATGTTCTGCATCCAAAGGATAGTAACCCTAAGGCTAATCCAACTTTTTTCATTAGGATTAAATTTCTTTGTGAAGACACCTTCCTCTAAGCAGCAGATCCTGGGTGTATTATCCTATCTCATCATAGTCAAGTGAGGTTCTTTGCTTTGCCTTCTGTTACTGTTGCTTTTATTTTCTTGGAGAAGATCCTTTTATGTCGTCATTGTTAGAATGCAGGTGCTAATGATATTTCTTAATCTAGAGGAGATTCTAACAGGGGACAGAGTACTTGGTAGGAATGACTTCTTGAGCCAGTCACACTCCTTTTTTTTTATGTTTTGCCTAGCTACAACCATGATATAAAATGTACGAACCCTTAAACAATGAAGAGTAGCACAGAAATAAAATAAAGTAAAATAAAATAAAATAAATAAAATAAAATAAAATAAAATAAAATAAAATAAAATAAAATAAAATAAAATAAAATATTTTTAAAAAATGCTTAAAAGGACACTGATGTTGGGCTGCTTCTGGGCTCCACTGTTTCTTTTTTTCACTAGGAGCTCACAGTTTGGGCCAGCTGTTCTAGGTATTGTCTACTGCTTTGTCCCTCAATACTAGTATTGAGGAAAGCTTCATTTTGCATGGGAAAAACAGCCAAAGACTGGATCCTAAGTAGCCCCAAAAATAGGAGAAAAAGGAAAATGCTTATGCCCCAATTTTAGAAAACAATATTTATCAATCTAGTAATTTTTGCCTTTATATCCTCTCTGACTCTTTCTTTTCTTTGCCAAAAGAAAGAACTTAAGACTCCAGAGTTTAAATTGCAAGTGACAGTAGGCAAAGTTTGGAGGAGAACTTTTGTCTTTCAATAGAGTGGCTGATGTAGTGAGAATAACAGATGAGCCCTTTAGGAAGACAGATCTGCAGCTGGTCTGTTGTTTTTTGGTTTTTTTCTCAAACATGTCAGTTAGTCTACATAACAGATACAGTTTTTCCTTACAGAACTTGTTGTGCTAATAATATTCTCAGACTCTTGCAGTTATAACAGTACTAAATCAGTGCTAGAGATGATAACAACCCATCTGATTAAAAAATAAATAATCCCATAAAATACGGGATGTCTGATCCCTTGGCTTTAATGCAAAAAACTGTATTTAAAATAAGAACAAACAAACCACACAGAGTCACATGCTTTGTTTCATTTAGTATTGTAATTTGAGAAAATCTTAAAGATACAGTTTTTTAGAACATCATTTGACTATTAGAAATGCTCATTCAGTACCATAGGATGTGATTCAAAAAAATGCCATTCTGGCCTGGCAAAGGCAGTAGTTGAGGACTGAGTTCTATTGAGTTCTGTTTCAAAATTTGAAGGATATTAATATGAATTACTTGCTTCAGTACTATTATTTACATGTCATTGTGTTGTGAGACCTTTCCTTATCTGCTGAGACCAGTGTGCAAGTGACCTGTTTGGTGCAATTCCACTAAAATAAATGGTGGTACTTTCCACTCCTAGGATGCAATTATTTAATATTTGCCTGATAAGATACCTCTTTCTTTTACTTTGCCTGTTTCTCATGGAAAAAGCGATTTTTCCTCAGTGATAACAATAAGAAGTTACGTATATGCATGAGCATCTGGTTAGAGATAAAATCTGTAGTGTGTAAGAGAGAAAAAAAATTGTCTTACATCCTGTTCCTATGCAAATATTAACGGATTTTGCTGACAAGTGTCAGAGAGAAACTTGTCGTAATTGTTTTCCATCAATACCCTTTTTTCTATATCATAATGAAGGGATAATATATTGCAATAATAAACTTCAGGGGCTTTGATAATACAGCCTGCAGGTAGCTAATAAGGATAAATGAACTGGCACACTGCCTAGACTGGCATTTGCTTCAATAGTTCAGTTTTGGCAGTTTTTCTCAATCTGAGATTACTGCCTCCCCCTTCCCACCTCTGATGTAACCTTTAAATAAATGTATGCCAGTGACAGACTAGATATTTGAGTGGAGAACTGAACTAGTACTTTTCTTCTTTCTATAATAGGACCATTCCCAGGTTACCCGTTTGTTATTGCCTGCCCCAGAAGGTGAGAGTAACTGAGGGTTTTGTTAATACATCCCTTAGATAGATTGAGTGAAATGATAGATTGATTGATTGATAGATCCCTTATGTTATAGGGAATAAACTGATAAAGCTGAATTAATAATAAAGAAAATAGGTTCCTATTTTACGACCGATATTCGTTCTCTGATAGCCACAATCAAGGGGACAGTGTCGAGCCCAGGGTCAATGCTGGGTGAACTCTGATCCAAGCTCTATCCCCTTGAATCCCCCCTGTTCACAAATGTTTTTTCTGCTGGGGTAGTTTTTATACATTTTTTTTCACCTGGGGTAGAGTTTCTCCCGTTCTTTCATTGTTTCACATATTCATGTCGTCTCCTTTTCTCTGAGCTGGGCTGGACAAAACCGTTTCTGGGAAGCGATGAATGCCATTTGTGGAGTAAGGGGAACCTGGTATTGGGATGCACGTTCCTGACGACTCTGGCTATCTTGATTGTTGATACTTACGGAGTATTCATTGCTTGGGTGTTTCCTGGACTGTCCAGGGAAGGGCCCATCTTGATTTTTAAAACCTTAAAAATTTCCCTCACAGGCACAATTTTATTTCACATATATTTTACATAAGCACAAATTATTCCATAACATATATAATAACACCTTAGATGGATTAGAGTGAAATGACACTCAATGATTGGCATTTTTAAATGTATATACGTAGGGTTTATTTTAAAATTTCTTTCTTGCAACTGACAGTAGGTATGTAGCTGTTTTGGTTATTATAATCTACAATAGTATAGCAATATAAAAGCATGAAAATATCACTTAAGAAATAATATAATGAAAAAGAAAGAAAGAAAGAAGAAAGAAAAGAAAGAAAGAAAGAAAGGAAAGAAAGAAAGAAGAAAGAAAGAAAGAAGAAGGAAGAAGAAAGAAGAAGAAAGAAGAGAAGAAGAAGAAGAAAGAAAGAAAGAAAGAAAGGAAAGAAAAGAAAGAAGAAGGAAGGAAGGAAGGAAGAAGAAAGGAAGGAAGAAGAAAGAAAGAAAGGAAGGAAAGGAAGAAAGGAAGAAAGAAAGGAAGGAAGGAAGGAAGGAGAAGGAAGGAAGGAAGGAAGGAGGAAGGAAGGAAGGAAGGAAGGAAGGAAGGAAGGAAGGAAGGAAGGAAGGAAGGAAGGAAGGAAGGAAGGAAGGAAGGAAGGAAGGAAGGAAGAGGAAGGAAGGAAGGAAGGAAGGAAGGAAGGAAGGAAGGAAGGAAGGAGGAAGGAAGGAAGGAAGGAAGGAAGGAAGGAAGGAAGGAAGGAAGGAAGGAAGGAAGGAAGGAAGGAAGGAAGGAAGGAAGGAAGGAAGGAAGGAAGGAAGGAAGGAAGGAAGGAAGGAAGGAAGGAAGGAAGGAAGGAAGGAAGGAAGGAAGGAAGGAAGGAAGGAAGGAAGGAAGGAAGGAAGGAAGTGTCGGAAGGAAGGAAGGAAGGAAGGAAGGAAGGAAGTGTCGGAAGGAAGTGTCGGAAGGAAGTGTCGGAAGGAAGTGTCGGAAGGAAGGAAGTGTCGGAAGGAAGGAAGGAGGAAGGAAGGAAGGAAGGAAGGAAGTGTCGGAGAGGAAGTGTCGGAAGGAAGGAAGTGTCGGAAGGAAGGAAGTGTCGGAAGGAGGAGTGTCGGAAGGAAGGTCGGAAGGAAGTGTCGGAAGGAAGTGTCGGAAGGAAGTGTCGGAAGGAAGTGTCGGAAGGAAGTGTCGGAAGGAAGGAAGGAAGTGTCGGAAGGAAGGAAGGAAGTGTCGGAAGGAAGGAAGTGTCGGAAGGAAGGAGAGTGTCGGAAGGAAGGAAGTGTCGGAAGGAAGTGTCGGAAGGAAGTGTCGGAAGGAAGTGTCGGAAGGAAGTGTCGGAAGGAAGGTCGGAAGGAAGTGTCGGAAGGAAGTGTCGGAAGGAAGTGTCGGAAGGAAGGAAGGAAGGAAGTGTCGGAAGGAAGTGTCGGAAGGAAGTGTCGGAAGGAAGTGTCGGAAGGAAGGAAGGAAGGAAGGAAGGAAGGAAGGAAGGAAGGAAGGAAGTGTCGGAAGGAAGTGTCGGAAGGAAGTGTCGGAAGGAAGGAAGGAAGGAAGTGTCGGAAGGAAGGAAGTGTCGGAAGGAAGGAAGGAAGGAAGTGTCGGAAGGAAGGAAGTGTCGGAAGGAAGTGTCGGAAGGAAGGAAGTGTCGGAGAGTGGAAGGAAGTGTCGGAAGGAAGTGTCGGAAGGAAGTGTCGGAAGGAAGTGTCGGAAGGAAGTGTCGGAAGGAAGTGTCGGAAGGAAGTGTCGGAAGGAAGTGTCGGAAGGAAGTGTCGGAAGGAAGGTGGAAGAGGAAGGAGTGTCGGAAGGAAGTGTCGGAAGGAAGGAAGGAAGGAAGTGTCGGAAGGAAGTGTCGGAAGGAAGTGTCGGAAGGAAGGAAGGAAGTGTCGGAAGGAAGGAAGTGTCGGAAGGAAGTGTCGGAAGGAAGTGTCGGAAGGAAGGAAGGAAGTGTCGGAAGGAAGGAAGTGTCGGAAGGAAGGAAGTGTCGGAAGGAAGGAAGTGTCGGAAGGAAGGAAGGAGGAGGAAGGAAGGAAGGAAGGAAGGAAGGAAGTGTCGGAAGGAAGGAAGGAAGGAAGTGTCGGAAGGAAGGAAGTGTGGAAGGAAGGAAGTGTCGGAAGGAAGGAAGGAAGGAAGTGTCGGAAGGAAGTGTCGGAAGGAAGTGTCGGAAGGAAGGAAGGAAGGAAGGAAGGAAGGAGGAAGGAAGTGTCGGAAGGAAGTGTCGGAAGGAAGGAAGGAAGTGTCGGAAGGAAGGAAGGAAGGAAGGAAGGAAGTGTCGGAAGGAAGGAGGAAGGAAGGAAGGAAGTGTCGGAAGGAAGGAAGGAAGTGTCGGAAGGAAGGAAGGAAGTGTCGGAAGGAAGTGTCGGAAGGAAGTGTCGGAAGGAAGTGTCGGAGGAAGGAAGGAAGTGTCGGAAGGAAGGAAGTGTCGGAAGGAAGGAAGTGTCGGAAGGAAGTGTCGGAAGGAAGTGTCGGAAGGAAGGAAGGAAGTGTCGGAAGGAGGAGGAAGTGTCGGAAGGAAGGAGAGGAAGGAAGGAAGGAAGGAAGGAAGGAAGGAAGGAAGGAAGGAAGGAAGGAAGGAAGGAAGGAAGGAAGGAAGGAGAGGAAGGAAGGAAGGAAGGAAGGAAGGAAGGAAGGAAGGAAGGAAGGAAGTGTCGGAAGGAAGGAAGGAAGGAAGGAAGGAAGTGTCGGAAGGAAGGAAGTGTCGGAAGGAAGGAAGGAAGGAAGGAAGTGTCGGAAGGAAGGAAGTGTCGGAAGGAAGTGTCGGAAGGAAGTGTCGGAAGGAAGTGTCGGAAGGAAGTGTCGGAAGGAAGTGTCGGAAGGAAGTGTCGGAAGGAAGTGTCGGAAGGAAGGAAGGAAGGAAGGAAGGAAGTGTCGGAAGGAAGTGTCGGAAGGAAGTGTCGGAAGGAAGTGTCGGAAGGAAGGAAGGAAGGAAGGAAGGAAGTGTCGGAAGGAAGGAAGTGTCGGAAGGAAGGAAGGAAGGAAGGAAGTGTCGGAAGGAAGGAAGTGTCGGAAGGAAGGAAGGAAGGAAGTGTCGGAAGGAAGGAAGTGTCGGAAGGAAGGAAGGAAGTGTCGGAAGGAAGTGTCGGAAGGAAGTGTCGGAAGGAAGTGTCGGAAGGAAGTGTCGGAAGGAAGGAGGAAGGAAGGAAGGAAGGAAGGAAGGAAGGAAGGAAGGAAGGAAGGAAGGGAAGGAAGGAAGGAAGGAAGGAAGGAAGGAAGGAAGGAAGGAAGGGGAAGGAGGGAAGGAGGGAAGGAGGGAAGGAGGGAAGGAGGGAAGGAGGGAAGGAGGGAAGGAGGGAAGGAGGGAAGGAGGGAAGGAGGGAAGGAGGGAAGGAAGGAAGGAAGGAAGGAAGGAAGGAAGGAAGGAAGGAAGGAAGGAAGGAAGGAAGGAAGGAAGGAAGGAAGGAAGGAAGGAAGGAAGGAAGGAAGGAAGGAAGGAAGAGAGAAGAGTAGGAAGGTATCCCTGCTCATAGATCCAGAGACAAGAGTTGATTGTTGCAGTTTAGATGTCCCTTGGTTGAAGTGATCGTCACAGTCTTGGACTGTCGGTCATGGGGAAGCCCACAGAACAGAGTTCCATAGGTTATATACAACCAGGTTCAGGTGGGAGTGCCCGACCATCTTCCTGTTGGCAGGGAGCTTTACACTGTCTGATGCAACACTTTGGATCATGCCAGTCCTCCTATGGAAGGTCCCGGAAATGAGTCTAGGGAAACATCAGGGAGTCTTTAAAGGTATTTGACATATCCCAAGATGTTACAGCTGCTTCTTATATCAATGTAGCTGAGCCAGTTATGCCCCATCAAAGGGAATGCTCCAATACCTTCCCCAAAGTCTTAAGACTGAGTCAGTTGTATAAAGGAGGACTTTGGCAGGATAAAAAACATTATCCCACCTCTAGGGTGCAAGCCCTGGCCCAGCAAAGCACCCTGCTGGCCCTGCAAATGGTCCATTGTTTTGAGCAGTTAACTATTAACATTCATATCTCTCACACCCTTGCAGTATGATTTCAAGTGCATGGTAGCACTAGATTGTGCTATTTTCTAAGAATATTTTGAGAACATTATTGAGTTGTATAGTCATTTTAATAATTACATAATATCAGGGATCATCTCCTTTGGCTATGTTGTTAAAATTCCATCTCACTGATACCCTGGAGAATGGCAGATGAAGTAAGTAGCTGCCTGCTGTGAGCTATATTTACCTGACTACAGAGATAGTATTACAAGGAGACAAAATGTAGGGACTGTGTTGTGTACGAGCCAGTGCATAGCCTTGGTTGGGTGATGCAGTCTCACATTTGCTTGCTTTGTAATTCTTCAGGCTGAGGCCACACACACCATGCTTGCCTCCTCTGTGGAAAAGCGGAGGCACTCTGCTTAAACCACAGCCATTCCCACAGAAGAGACAATACAGTTAACTTCTGATAGAAGAGTCCTGATGCTGGTGTCTCACTGGTTAAATGGCATCAGCTGAGGTCAACTTACCTGTGTTTCACTACTGTGCAAGTGAATTATGAATCTGAAAACCAGATATCCTTAATGATAATAATAGTATTAGTTAATATATACCTATTAGGTTAATAAGTTTTTATATATTATGAAGTACAGTTAAAATAATTGCAATTTTTATCAGTAGTAATATTCCAAAGATATCTGGCAAGGAAGTGTAACATTTAGACAGAAGCAGAATTTTGGAAGAAAATAATTCTGATCTCTAATACTTTTCCTTCCTTTTTCTTACCTTTGGTTCAACAGTCATTTATTTTTGTTATCTTCTGAGTAAGATGTGATTTCACAGCACATAAGTCTGCATTATTCTTCAAAACCTGTCACCTGTCATTTAAATCTCTTTCTTTTCTGACTCTGACATTGCTTTATTACTGGCATTTCTACCTTGCTCATACTTTTCATTATTTTCCCTATTTGCTCAACATCTTTGCTATTCTGAGCCACTTTCACCTATTTTTGTGTTCTTCTGTCCCTTTTTCTTTCAATCCTCTTAACTAAACTGTTTTCTGTCCTCCATGTCCCTGCTCTCTCTCACACTCCCAGAGCTTGGTGCTGGCCCTGTGACTGTGAGATATTTGAAGCTTACATATTTTTGTCCAGCTTGGTGATTTACATTTTTGGATAAATTCAGCAGTGCTTTAGAGATGGACCAGCAGCCGGGTAAATGTCATCATCTGGGCATGATGACTCAGAAAATGCTGCCAAGGCACCAGCTTCAGAGGCTTTGCCCTGCTCCCTTCAAAGAGGCTGAAATACTGTTCTGATATTCTCACCTCAGTGCCTCATGGTGAGCAGAATGGGCTGTTTCCCATTGAAAGCCCTGTAGGGCATTAACTGGCACTCCCCAAGGACCCCATGATGCCTCTGCCATTACTTTCATTCAAGTTAAGCTGTATCTGAGTTTCACCATACCTTGGGCTCAACATAGAATTTCCATCCTCTCTCAGTTAGGCAGATACTTCTATTACATCATTCCTGATTCCTCTCTTCCCTCCTTGGCCTGATATGGTGAAAGATTTGCCTGCAGGAATGGTCCTGGTTGCTCCTGAACAACCGTGTTATTCATGGCATGAATGAACTGCACTTGGCTCCTTATGGGTCTGGCTCTTGCCTTATGGGTTTCAATGTAGTTCAACACCATGAAGAGTAAGTACCTGTAGGAAATGCAGCTTTGGAAACCACAGCATACTGGAAATGTTAAATAAGGGCTACTGACATCTGCACCTAAAAGATGACAGGGCCTATTGAGAAATGGTTTAAGAGAGACTGAGAAGGCTGTAGCACTTGAAAAGATCTCACCACAGTTGCTCTGTATGTAAGTTAACGGTTTTACTTCAGCTTTGAATGCATTCTTTTGTGCAAAGAACTTAGCAAACATGGAACAAAGCTTGGATGGAAAAGATAAACATTCAAATATTGGCCTTGCACAACAGAAAAACAGTATCATTTACCTCCAGGTTAAATACTCCTTTTAGGTCAGAATCTTTTATTGATACCTGCTTTGTTTACTTCTACTTTTAAAGACTCCTGGATCAATGTTTTTGGGGTTTTTTTGTTTGGTTTGGTTTTTTTGTTTTTTTTTTTTTTTTTTTTTTTTGAGGGACACTGGCTCTTGAAATACTGACACCACTGCTTTGAGCAGTGGAAATGGGAGGCAAGAACTTTTTCTCTGCCAAAAATTTTCCTCCTCAGTCAGGCTCTGTCAGTGACAGTAATGTTGGCAGCTCTGACTTTGGAACACCTGAAGTACAATGTGATTTCAGGCTTTCGTACTTTTCAGGTTGAAAGGTTTTTTGGGGTTTTTTGCCTTTTTTACAGAAGAGAAACTGTAATCTTCAAATTCTTATTTTTCGACTGGGTTACTATCAGTTGTCTTGTCATGAAAATTTCTCAGAATAGAAGACACACACTCTCATGCTGTGGCTTGGCTTAGGTTCAGCATGTCCACACAGTTAGGTCTTCAGTTCAGTGTCTTCATTTATGGATGACATTTTTTCTGCCCATGTCTGTTTTCTTGTTCTGCATGTGCTGCTGCCAGGACTAAAAGATTCTGTATTGCTCACAGCTAGGAGTTAGTGTGTTCATGTCTTTTAGACTGTGTTTCATAGCAATTTTCTATCTCATCCTTGGTTTTCCATGGTGTTTTCCCTTACAAAATAGTTCTCTCTCACAGTTCCTATTTGGGGTAGGTGGTACTAATCTCCTCTGCTAAAGGAAGAATGAGGTGGCAAATGATGTAAAAAACCATCACAATGACAAGCTGCAAATTTATGGGGTACAGTAACTAATGTGGGTCACCCTATCTCAGGAATGGTCTGTCAAAGAGAAGGACTTCAGAGACAGCTAAAGAGAACTGAAGGATCAGCCTGAAGAAAACTGCCCATATGAAAAGGGACTGGAAACGTTAGACCTGTTTATGATAAAAATAGCAGATATAGGAAAGGTAGGTAGGAAGGTATATAGAAGAATAGAAAAAAGAGTAGAAAGACTATGTTTGACCACTAGATTTTAAAAATTATTCCTCTGAAGCATCTTTGAAGCACTGTTCACTTAGTATTGGACTTAAACAGGCCACAATTATCATATTGGCTCAGAAAATGTCTCAGTCGTAAAGTACTTTCTTTGACTACATGTTTTAAACAAAAAGTAATAAATTTTTATTCCAATCAGAGTTGGCTTTAAGTAGCAGAACAAGTTGAGTAGCCTGTGTTGCATCTTTTCAAACAATTTCAAATGCTTGTCTCTGGCATTTTAATTAGGAAAGGAAAAACAAGATTCTACAGGCTTGCTCTGATTTTGGGTGGTGTTACCTGTGTAACCTACTAATTGGCTCTTCTTGAGGCTATGGGAGAGAGTTGACCTTGTGATTATCTTAATGACCATCATATGTGTCTTAGTTTGGAAGACAGGTATTGCTAAGGACAAACAGGACCCTCTCGTGAAATGGAGAATAAAATAAAACAAACAAACAAACAAACAAACAAACAAAAAAAAAAAAAAACAAAAACAAAACCAAAACAACCAACCAAAACTCCTCTATCTGAATTGTTATAATTTTAGAATTAAGGGGCTTTCAGGCAAAGATGTGAGGATATGGATAACAGTTCTTTACTTGTGTTTAGCAAGGCAAAACAGAACAACAATAACTATGAGATGAACAACAGACAGAACCAGGGAAACAGTCACAGTTTTCTCTGCCGCTGGCACCATTTCCCCGTTGGTGCAGTTCCCGTCACAGGCAGCTGTGGTGCAGAGTCCCGGGATGCTGGAGATGGATCAGGAGCTCCCCGGCGGTGGCTGGAGCTGCAGCACGAGTCCCGGCAGGCAGGGGGTGCGGGCTGAGGCGTGGAGAACACTCGGAGCAGGAGCGAAGGAACAGCGAGGGGGGCAGGAACTGCAGCGGCTCCCGGCCAGGCAGACAGGGGCCAGGCTCAGGATTGCCGGGGCACACACGGAGAGACCGTGGCAGGAAAACCCAGAACTCCACTCCAGTGGTGCCGGTGAAAACGAGGTCTCCCCCCCGCACAGTCTGAAAGCCAGAGCCTCCTGTGTCTTCCCCCCACAAGCACACACCCCAGTAAAAAGTGAAGTCCACGTGCTCCTCCCCTCCCTCCACCTCAGCCACTTCTTTTGTCTTTCTTAACTATCCTTAAGTACCCAGAGATTTGTTCCCTGTCAACTTATGGGAAAAAAAAAAAATTATACAAGAGAACCCAACCCCCGACATTATGGCAAGTCTTTGAAAAAATGTTATTTAGAAAAGATGCTCCCCATTTGTCTGAGAATATATAGATTGAGAGTGATTTAGGATTAGGAATGGATTGTGTCTTCCTGAAACATATACTGCAACTTTTTTGACTGCAACTGGTCAACACAATTAGAAGAATTAAACACCTAATTCTGCTTTTGGAAAATAGTGAGTCCAAGATAGACGAGATGAAAACAAGAATGTGGTAAATCTGTTTCTTGGTAGGGGAGAAATTAAAGAATTGGAGAAGAAGGGATTTTAGTGTAATGAAGTTAGAAAAAAACTACCACACATAATACAGATAATAAAAGATAATAACATTGGTGGTATAAACACAAAATTCCTTTCTTCTTTCAGAATTTGGGGAGAAAAATACCTAGCACATGATATTTTTTCACTTTGAGGAGCTGCTTTTAGAAAAAGACTTATTTTTCTTAAAAATAAAATTTGCAACATGAAATTATTTGAATCATATCTGTTCCTTGGTGAATGGGTAAACACCCAAATAGCAACTTTTATTTCAATGGTACTATTCATACAAAGAGTTGTGTATAAGTGGGAGTAAGAAAATGATAAATTTTTCCTTTGTCATTTCTGTGAATAGCTTCTCTTTTTTTAAATTGACTATATATGAAAGCATCTCTCTCTCACACTACAGTTCTCTTTTAACTGTTCCAAGGATTGGATAGAAAGCATTGGCACACTCAAGACAATACCATTACCAGCAGTCTAGATTGGTCTTCTGGTGGAGAATGTCAGTCCTGAGGTGGATGTCATTAAAACACTACAGGCACATGCTGTACTCTTTCACCTGTACTTGGAGGAAAATATCTGGCAGTGTGACAGGGCAGACCTAGAACAAATGTTTTCCTGTCCTTCTACTATCTTCCAGATTAGTACACCGTAAGTCCTAGGTACTTCATGCTTGAAGGACAGGTTGCCAACACTCCTGATACTTGTATTCCACCTGGGTACCAGCAGTGGTTTCATTAATGCATTATGGGGGGAAGTATAGCATTTTTAAATCAGTTCTCTGGAAATCATAAGGAAATTCTTTTGATCTCAGATCCATGGATCTTGTTATAAGGATTCCTGCTACAGCCTGATCTCAATGTGATTACTCTAAAGGGAATTCCAATTTTCAGCAATGATTAGTTATGAAATTAGCTTAGCTGATTGTTGGGGTTTGGGTTTCTTTCTTACAATTGCTAGGGAACTAATTACTGGGTACTTTTGGATACTTAAGAAAGACAAGAGAAGTGGCTGAAGTTGGGGGAGTAGGTGATACCCAGACTGCACTTCTCTCTGGCAGAGTTTGGCTCTCAGAGGGAACAGCCAGCTCTGTCAGTTTTGACTGCGAGGAAATTTTTCACCGGCACCACTGGAGCTCAGCTGGAGGTGACCTACCACTGACTCTTCATCTGCTACCCTGGGAATTCTGAACCTCGCCCCTCCCTGCCCTGACGGGAGCCGCTGCCCCGCACCCGCTGTTCCTTCAGTTTGCTCTGGGTTTCTCCAGAAACCTGCCATGTCCCGCACTGCCCCGCCACTGCTGGGACATTTGCTGCAGCTCCAGCCACGGCTGCCGAGCTCCTGACACATCTCCAGCATCCCGGGACTCCTCACTCGGGCAGCTTGTGACGATAACTGCACCAAAGGGGAAGGGTGCCAGCAGCGGAGGTAACTATGACTGTTTCCCTGAGTCTGTTGGTTGTTAATGCCATAGTTATTGTTGTTCTGTTCACCTTGTTAAACACAAGAACTGTTATTCCTATCCTCATATCTTTGCCTGAGAGCTCTCTTAATTTCAAAATTATAACGATTCAGAGAGTGGAGGTTTGTCTTCTCCATTCCAAGAGAGGTTCCTGCTTTTCCCTACCTGTCTTCCGAACTAAGACACTGATTCAAGCATGGGGCCAATTAACACCAAGGTTGTGGGTTCAATCCCTGTAATTGGCCAGTCACTTAAGAGGTCGATGAACCTCTTGGATCCCTTCCGACTCAGAATATTCTATGATTTACTTGTAAAAAATAGTTATGATGAATTCCAGTGATACATGTTTTTGTTGGTAGAATGAGAACAACTCTGCAGTTATTACTTGATATTCATTAGAGCAGCATTAATACCAAACAGCCATCCCATCTCTTCTGCCAAGTCCTTGTTCATGTGCCCTACTTCTGTTTTGTGCCACCACAACTAGCTGCACAGCCTTGTAGAATGAAGCGCTGCCGGCTTCAGCGAACCTTGCTAGCGACTGGCAGGTGCAGAGTCTGAATGACACTTTCTAAAGTAGCTGATGATAGAGGCAAAGGATGGGTCACAATGTGGAGATCCAAGAACACTTTATTGACCACATGGAAATCCAGGAAAAAGACAAAATGGAGGGGAGAATGTGGGGTTTTATATGGGTATGAGGGAGTGGATCTGAGGGTCAAGGGCCAATGGGGGCAGGTAAGACTGGGCAGCCAGCCAGCTAACCAATGGGTTAGCAGGGGTGGAACAAGAAGTGGAGTACTGCAGCAAACTGGGACCAATGGGGCTCAGGGAAAGGGAGAACATTCTAGGGGGGGGTACATATAAAGCAACAGGGAGTTGAACTAGGGTGAACAGGGCTGAACCAAGCCACTTTGAGTGGTACCAACTATAACAACCAATAAGGTTCAACATATAAACTTGTGCTTACAGACACCTTATGGCAGATGGCCTTTCCCACTTTGGTCTCAGAGGGGTGTTCCTCCTGGATTGAATTTTCCTTTCCAGGGCTAAGTCATTTTTTTCCTTTTGGTCTTCTACATCTCCCCCTTTTTTATTTACTAAAAAAGCCTCTCCCAAAGATTTCTGTAAGCACTTAACAAAACAGGCAAAAGTAATTAATACAATAAAAACAATATGTAAAATCCACAGTATGGTTTTGACTAAAGAGTAAAGCCAACCTTTAAGTCCAGTCAGTCTGAAAACAAACAGACATTAAAGAAAGGAATAAAAATTGTTCATAATATACTTAAAGACAGTTTGTTAAAATTACTATGACAACAGGTTCATGTCACAGTCAATATTCAGTTCTTTAAGTATCCGTGACAAAATTTTCCTCAGTGAAATTGAAGCCGTCTGAGAGGTGGTCCACAATCTTTCTCTTCCATCTTTTCCAAGCTTCTGTGGTCTCCTCCATTGGCTTGTCCTGGTTCTCTTCATCTCTTTCAGGAGCTGGTTTTATTGTCTGTATATATGGATTTATGTTCTTTGCTGGAATCCATCTTGGGTCGGCCACTGTTGAAACACAAGCTGTTGAAACACAAGCTGTTGAAACACAAGCTGTGGAAGCACAAGCAACAACATCCTCTCCCCTATGTTATTAGCGGTAAAGGACAGGTGATTTATTTTGTTTCTGGGTCTTTGATCAACACTGGCAGCTTTTCTTTTAATTGCATAGTGGTCAAATTGGTAAAGTGCCTGATGATTGGAGGAGTAGGCTCCATGAATGAATTATTTGAAAAGTTAAAAACATAAAGCACCTTTGCCAGTCTCTCAGTGGGAGATAATACCTGGACTCCCCCTCTCTGTTGATCAAGGATCCTTTTGATAAAGAGATGTGCTCTTTCGACAACAGACTGTCCCGTAGGCTTGTGTGGTATGCCTGTGGTGTGGTGAACTCCCCGTTGATTGACAAAGTGCTGGAATTGTTTTGAGGAATATGCAGGGCCATTATCTGTTTTTATTTGTCGTGGTACTCCCAAGGTGGAGAATGCCAATAAATGATCCTTTGCTTTCTCTCCAGCATGGGCTGAAGTAAAAAACAGCTCCTGAGAATGTTTTGATGGAGACATGAATGTATTTTAATTGCCCAAAAGGGCATAATGGGTTACATCTGTCTGCCAGAGTTGGAGATTGTTCAGTCCCCCAGGATTGACTCCTGTCCCAGTAGAGGGCAGGTCATAAGCTTGACATTTTGGACATGTGGCTACAATGGCTCTAGCTTGTTCTCTTGTGAAATAAACATTTGAACAAGAGCAGGTACATTTTGGTGGTAAAATTGATGACTTATCTTTGCTTGTTCAAATACATTAAGAAGAGTAGTGTCCTGTGCTATCATTGCCAGTGTATCTGCTTTAGCATTCCCTTCTTCAATAAAGCCAGGAAGGGTAGTATGACAAACCAACCAGCTAAAATTCTTGTTTTCCCCTTTTTTACTGCTGTTTTCAGTTGAATGAGACTCCCAGCCTTGTTACTTTACAAATCCTTTACCAGCACAACACAGGGGTTGGTGTAAGAGAGTAGCGACAAAGGAGCAGTGGAACAGGACCAGGTTTGGGGGGAAAGATGTGGACTTTTCTTGGAAGGTAAATTGAATTATATATCTATATTCAGGCTCCTAATTTAAACCTATTCAGAATTCTTTTTCCATGGACATTGTTCAGTTTTCCTTTAATTTGCTATTTTCCTCCAACATTGCTACCAGTAAACATTCCTACATTTGATCTGAACAGAAAGCACCAAAAGGAAACAACAAAGATATGAGTTTTATTAAATTTCAGTAGATTCTTTTTTTTGGTACTCTTGCCTAGATTTTTTTTTTAGCTCTAATTAGTTCTGTGGAATGATTACTGATTGATTTACCTGAGTATAAGATTTTGTTGAATAGGCAAGTAGTACTTGTGATTTGAATCTGGGGGAAAAAACAGAGTTCCTTTTTAAGTTTTTTAGCGTTCCACTGGGATAAATAATAATCCTTCAGCAGTGAAAAAAATTTTGTTTCCAGGGGAAGACTATAGATTGGCTGTTATCAAGAAAATGAAACTATCACTTTTATCAAAGTGAGTATGCTGGTCTTGTAATGCTGGTAATTTAGCTGTGTTTAAAAGCCATAAAAAAAATAGTAGTTTTGCATCTTGTTTTGGCACTTAGTCAGCATTGCGTGATGCATGATGCAGTTATCGATTCCTGAAAAACTTACTAGATAACATGACCACTTTTAAGCACAGAATACTGATGTTTAAACCATTCTATCACCTACATTTCCATAATATTTTTCACCAAGTATTTAATGTGTTACAGTAGTATAAATACTTCCCCATATTAACTGACTCACTGAAAAACTAGAGATAATAAAATGCTGTATAAAGTGTACTGCAAAATTACGATTATTCCAGACTTGGATTTCAGCCAACAGATCTAAGATAATTTTAGAGTGTAGAATGCTTCTCACTTTGGAATATAAGCATATATAGAGGCACATACATGGGACCAAATCAGCAGATAATGTGAAGCAATGCAATTTCATCGAAGTCAATAATTGACAGCAGATGAGGTTGTGGCCATATGATCATATCTCTGTGTATGTACATGTAACACACACATACATACTTATATGTGACCTAAAATCATGTGAGCATGTAACTGTGTAATCACATACAATTTCTTTCTTCTGCCAGAAAATTTTTCATTAGGCTGGAAAAACGGAAAGCCATCATGTACTTGTACTTTAAATATTAATTATTTCTGTTTATGAGAGACACACAGTTTTTCACATCTCTCCTGATTTTTAGGGTGTCCCTTGCTGAAACAGTGCCAAGGTTATTTGTCTGAAGGTCATCAATGATAGAAAAAAAAGACTTGAGGAGAGGAGGGAAGATGGAAGTTTAATTTCACTGAATTTTTCCATAGAGAATACACTCAGTTAATATTATGATTTTTAAAATGTGGTATGCTGTTAAAAAACTATTTATAAAGCCTTGGTATACACGTGGTGCCTGGTATGTAAAATCTGCAGAACTGTGGTTGAATAAAGGAAAGAGACCTTCAGTTTGCAATAACTACAAGGTGTCAGGGCTGGAGGTGGCTCCTTTACCTCCACTTGCTGCCATTTCCGTGGAGAGAAGACACTGATGGGGAGAAAACTTTTGAGCAACTTTAAAAGGAACAAATAGGTACAATTTGGTACAAATTGCAAAACCTTTTGAAGGGGAAAAAACTTATCCATAAAATTTTAGATGCAAAGGATTAAAAGATGGAAGAGTCTAATAGACAGATGATTAAAGGAAGCATCTCAGGAGGCAGAAGCTCCCTCTCTCTGTGTATATACACATACTACTGCTTTTCAAGATATACATTTCCGTATTTGAAAGGCCTGGATGGGTTTTTTTGTGGGTTGTTTTTTGTTTTGTTTTGTTTTGTTTTTTCACCTTGTTTGTTTTTAAGCTTTATAAATATACCATGAATTATTCCCAAGTGGACAACAAACCTAATTTTTTTCTAAGCTACACCTTCATAAAACCAATATAATTCTGTCAAAATGAATGGATAGAATACTACCATTATTTTGCTCTGTTAAAAACAGCCTTGTTCCTGCAAAGACAGGATATCTGTTTTTCTTTGAGCTTCCTATTATCTATATTAAGCCTCTAGGCTACTTGTTACTTCTATTGTGATTGCTAATTCGTGTTCCTGTTTGTCACTAGTATTACCTTTTGCATGGTCCAGGGAGAGCTTGTTCTGTCTTGGTGTTAAATGCTGGTGAGATGCAATCAAATTTTGTACCTTCAGACCACCTAAGTGACACAGAAGGGGATGAGTCATCAACAGCAACTGCTTTGATGGACCTCTTCAGTGTGACAAGAGTATTATGTGAATCACATATTACAATGTAATCCTGAAATGTACCACTGAAGAACAAACTCCAAAACCTGAAGAAAAATAAGGTATCCAGATCAGTCAAAGAGTGATCTCCATACGGATTAGAACCAACACTTGTTTCAAATTTGGAATTAACAGGTCTTTTTTTGTGCTCCTGATTGTCCTACTGCTAGCACTTCACACTGTACCTTGGTTTTTGCAGTACTATCACAGAATGTCATAATGTTAATAGTTAGTAGGGACCACAGTGGGATCATCTGGTCTAACTCTTTGCTCACAAAGAGGTATCTCGGAGCACATGCACAGGATTGTGTCCAGATGGTTCTTGAATATCTTCAGGAGACTTCACAACCTCTCCGGGCAATCTGTGTCAGTGCTTGATCATCTGCACTGTACTATGTTCCAGAAATGCTCAGCACTTTCTTTAATCTATCCTTTGTGTATGTTTGATACACTTATGTTTTTCAACATCATTGCTTCCCATTGAGCTTTACCTCCTTTCCCTTTTCATCCCGTTTTTCTTTCATTTTACTCATGTTGTATATCAGGGATAGTTTTTCTTTCATTCCTTACTATTTCCAGCAAGTCACCATCTTCTTGTTGAGATGCTCCTGGTTTAAAATCAAGCACCACTGGGACATGATGCCTCTGACCTAAATGGGGACTGAAATCCCACAGAGCAGAGGCCAAATTTGATAGATATTTTCTAACATTTTGCTTCTGGAATTATAGAGGAATAAGAAATAAGGCCTAAAGAAAATTTAAAGGATGAAGGATGACAATGAGGTATACTCTTTTATAAGGGGCCAAAAAGAATTCAGATTTTGTTGATCGTGGCAGTTCTTATTAGACAATGCCCATTGAAATAGAGACATGTGTGGTTTGATTCCTACCATAGGATGAATATTTCAGAGGAGAGTATCATTTATGGGAGAGTAATATGTGGAAAAATTAAGATTATCCTAAGTAAAATGCATTTAAAAATATACATCTCCTGTGAATAAATTTAAAAAATATTCAGATATCTTGAGAGAGTCTGCTGTAGCAAGGTTCAAAAAATATATGTACACAAAACAACTGCAATGATCTGGGCTTTGCCTGTGGAAACTTGAATCATTTCACCTATCTGTAACTGCAGGTGAAAATTACAAATATGATTGACTGTAGTTATTTATATATTCAGAGACATGGTGAAGTTTTCAAGCTAAGCACCAAAGAGTATATAATCACATCTTGAAGAGAAGTTCATACTTCACAAATTCAAATGAACAGCTAAGATTATTGAAGAGAAAATATGTCATTTTACCCTCCTTACAAATTGGTTAATGAGGTGCTGTTGGAACAAGTAACTTCCCAAAGGTCACATAAGTCTGAGACAAAACAATGAAAAATTAGCTCTCCGAGGTACAAAATGTAACAGTGCAACACTGTCTTTATTTCTATTCCCACAGTATTTATTTAATCTCTGCTGATATTTAAAATTTCCTTTTAATGTTAGAGAATATTAAAAAATCTCTTTAAAAACCCAAACCCTTAAATAGCCCTCCCAACCTGTTTTCATGAATGCTTTTCTGTTCCTTAGGTTACCACAGGAAATCATGTTATGATCAGGTTTTATTGTATAGGCTCTATTCTCAGCAAAGAAAGTAAACCTTGGCATTAGGAAACCTGAGGGGAAAATGTTTAAAAGGCATTTCATATTTGAAAGATTTGCATGTATTCAGCATTAGTTAGAGAGGTTTAGAGAAAACACATAAGAGTGTGAGCACTCAGGCTTTTCTGGGTTCCCCACTGGGGATGAGATACTGCACTTGGTTAATATGTTATAAACACAAACGGGCTAGCACTTGCTGAATTTACACTGCAAATTAAAAGTTCAAGGTTCCAGAGGGAATTCAGAATTCCTTCCTGTAACAGAACGGCTTTTCTCTGGGGAGATGTAACAAGCCACTGCCGTGATCAGCTGCAGCATGGAGACAGACTTTTTTTCAGTAGTAGAAACACTCATTGCTCTACTTTTTTAACCCACAAGCTCTGACTCTACTCTCCAATGGTCTGTGTACATGATTATTTACTATAGATTGCAAGTCATTCATATGAGATCTGTAAGAAAGGTCTTGTGATAAAAATCGAAATCTGCCCTATGAAGAATATGCTTCCTAACTGAAAACACAAAATGTTATTAAATTGTCTTATTTCTTCAATGAAAGATTTTAATAAAACTCTTTGGTATTTTTATTTCTTGCCAGTTTGCTAATAGAGTGATGCTTTTGACATATTTTTGAGAAAGGAGTGCATAATCCTCTTGTCCTAAACTGTGTTCTACAACTGACAAGAAAATATTTTTGTTGTACATGAAACTGTAGAAAACAGATCTAAAACAAGGACGTTGGAGTAGGAGGGTGAAAATTTACATCCCTAAATCCTATATAGCAATTCTGACAACTGCTGTTTTGCTGTTGGCTAACCATCCCAATACTCCCTTTTCAGATGGTTCCCATCTCATACTTTCTACCAGCTGCTAGGCATCCCATCTGCCATGCCCATTAATATTTTGCTGTCCCTGGGCCCTCTCAGTGAGCTACCGGTGAGCTCAGTGTCATCACTCAGTCAAATCAGCAAAAGTTATGTGATGAGGCATCTAAAACCTAAGGTTTTCTGGTCACTCTTCCCTCATGGCTATGGCAGGGTCAGCAGCACACAGCCTTCACCATGCCTCAAAGCAAAAATCTCACCCAATTCTAGCAAAGTCAGAAAACTTGGACTTATTTGTGTCTAAGGTGAGTTTCACCCCTTATCTCCAATTCACTGGTTTGCAAACAGCCTTAAAATAGCTCAGCTGTCAAAGCCAATGTATGAACCCCTTGTCACTGTACCAATGTAAATTATTACTTATCTAAAATTTTTAAAGGTGAAAATATATGGCATTGCAAAATGGCATTTGACAGCAAAATGTGACTGCACTGACTGATGTGAGATTTCAGTCTGCTGCGCTCCAGAAACAAATGGACAACTTTCACACATCTCCAGGTCTGTCTGTGGTTACTAAGTGACTTCTCTTTGTTCTGTACTTTAGTGCTGTAAAAGTCAAGGGCTCATCTGTCATGTGCTATAGATAATCTCAAAAACACCTTAACAGACAATGTATGAACCCTAGGGCTGTTTATATTCATGAAAACTATTCCCCCATAGAGGTCACATTGAGTAAGATAAACCGTGTCATCAAATATGCAGCATACATTGCACCAGGGGTCTGGCATTGCAGGCTTAAGACTTTTTGTGAGTTCTGTCAAAGAGGACTGTTTTTGTCCTTAGCTTAATGAACAGTTTCAAACAGCCAGTGCTCTTGTAGTTCAAATGTAAATGAGAGTACAAGTTATCCTCACTTCTCTGTACTGAAATGACAAAATGCATTTTCTCTTACCTGACTACTTAATACCCAGTGAAGAGCTGATATACAGGTGTCATGGTTATAATATGTATACAATAAAATAGACCTAAAAAATTAAACAGCAACATTGCAGAGGACTGTCTTTCTGTGTTTCAGGCTGCAATATGTGCCAGACACATAATCACATCACAGGTCATATTTGTATCCTTGGTAATAAAGATAAAATTTAAAACTGATACAGTATCTACTTTCACCCAAAATATTTTATGACCTAATCAGGGAACACCCCTAGAAATTATCATGTGTTTATTGTATAGTGCTACTGCTGTTATCAAAATCTATCAGTTTCACCTGAAAATAAGAATAGGGATGTCTAAATATTTGCAGTACACTCCTACCCCTCCCACATCCAGTTTTTTCCCAGTGAATTTGGCATTAGTTTTTTTATTTGAAACAATTTTTAAGGCTGCTTCAGTATAGCTTCTCACAAGAATGCATATTGATCTTTGTTTTGTCTTATACTATCACTGTAAATAACTTCATAGCCATCACTGACACCCTCTATTTCGTTTTTACAGAGTTGATATCCAAAATGCAAGTACACATCAATTTTCTAGCAAATATTAAGAGATAATGTCTAGCTAAAACTTCTTATGAAGAATTTAGCATGCATATTTTGCCTCCACACTTGTTTTATTCTGCTAAATAGCCTATGAGGAAAACAATTTACTTATCCATTAAAAAATAAAACACCAAACAAAAAAACCCAAACGAAAAAACCCCAAGAACAACAAAAACCCCCAACCCTGTTCCATTCTGTTTTGGTTTCTGGGGTTCTGTTGTCATTTTATCCTAAAGTGCTGTTTCCTCACATTTGCATCTACCAGCCTTTTTAATGTGGTATTCCATTTAAACTGCCTTTTAATTGTATGTGCTGCCTTGGCAGAACATGACTGATGTACTAGCGTTAATTAGGGCTCCAGTCAGCAGCCTATGCCAGCTGGAAACTGAGAAACAAGCGTAAATTATTCTGTCATCAATCAGCTCAAAAATGTTTGAATCACTAATTAGTTTGCAATTTGGGTGACAGTTTATCTGACGCAGGCGGTGTCAGAAACTTCAGATCTTAGATGAATAATTTGCCAGCAACAAGCACATATTCCCTGCTTTTAAATACATGAAGGTTTATCTGCATGTTGAAAGGTGGCTCAGCAGTCTTCATTAACTTCCAACTGGGACTATGTAAATCAGGAATCAGTGTGAGGCACTTCAGTCTGTGGTGGCTTAGCAGATGATATTTAGAAAAAGAAAGCCTCTTTTCTCTCTTTTTTTATTAATAATTCATAAACTGATAGACGAGAATGTTTGGGCTTTAACAGCTTAAAAAAATCACAATGGTTAAAAAAAGGGAAGGCAATCACCCCCTTTTACATGAAAATTAGTTGTGCTGCATCTTGCTGTTTAACTGATTTAGTCTCCTCCAGTGTCATGTGTCTGGAATGTTAAGCAGTAAGTGATTAGCCCTTGTCCTTTAAAGCAGGTTCATTATTGGGGTTTTATTAAATGGCAGACTTGTGTTTCCATTTAAAGGGTAAGGGAGGTGGGGGAGGAGAAACAAGAAATTGCTAACAGGAAGCAGAAAAGGTTACCAGTGTCTCAAAAGGAGAAACTATTCAACATTATAAATGCAGTCAAGAGCGTCTTAACATCTGTGCTATTCTTATCTATAAGAGAGATAAATTTAATAACTTGCAATACATACAACTATTCTGTGTCCCATAGATAAAACAAAACTGTAAAAACAATTGAGGGAGACAGTATTACTGGGTAGAGAGACAGCAATGTGTCTTCTATGTACTCATCCATCCTTCTAGAACTGAAAGATGGCTTTGATATAGAAAGGTGTAACAAGAGCTGGGAGGAGAGCTGTAAGCTGTCTGTGGTGCCAAATACAAAAAGCACTTGAGGATAAGATTCTGATGTTCTCTGTGTCTGGCAAAGGGCATGCTCTCTGCATTCAGAGCTTTGAAAAGGTGAGAGAATCAGGAAATATGATACTGTGTAATTACGATTAGCTAGTGCCACTCTAAGCACAACACAACAGTAGCATGCATGGGGTGCTGCTTAGTAAGTGTTAGCAAAAGGATTTGAAGTAAGAAGTCAATGACAGTTTGGTGACAATCCTTTTCCCTTCTGTCCCAAGTCCCTCTGCTCTCAAGTTCTGTTTGTTATAGCCAGAACAAATCATTCCCTGGTATGTCATATTTTTAACACCTTATCTGCATTGGTTTAAAACTTTACTGAACCTTGTTTACTTTGGTAAGTTTTTTTCCAATATATTAAACAGACTTATGTAAAATAATTTTGTTTTCAGAAACTTCTAGGAAAAATGAGTTTTCTGCTTTAGGGGAGTAAAAAGCCCAACTAACAAAATGTATTGGTTTTATATATGGCAAAAACTGTTATTCTTGTGGCTGCTTCATTGAGAATTTTTAGGGTTACAGGCAAAATGTTTTAAGGTCAGCAAAATTCACAGTCTAAATGACACAGCAGTATTTTGCACCACCTTAATGAAGAGAAAAAGGCAAGGTTGGCCAAATTGCAATATTCTTAAACACCTTCACATTACCAAAGACCAGGAGAAATTAGTTGGAAATACAGTAGATTTGGTGTTTAGAAGTCCCCTGGCTGCGGGAATCACATGAGACTTCACACGCTATTGCATGTGGGCTATGTCCTGTGAAAAAATCTGTACTGTACTGGGTAAAGGAGTGTGCAGAACCCTCAGACCATGCAGGGTAACCAGTCCTCTGTCCTGTTGACTACCAGTTCATCCCTCATCCAGGCTAAGTACCTTCCTTGGGTGGTCCCTGGTTGTGCTCCTTCTTAGCTGGGTGCCCAAGATGGATTCTGAGGGACTGGGAAATCCTGGCTGCTGATTGCCTTACCTGCAGTCAGGTGGGAGGGAGCTGCAAATACAGAAAGCCCTGTGTAACAATACATAGCCTAAGAGATCCAGTATTTGAGGTAACAGGTCAAGCAGTCAACATAAATGGCACTTTTGGCTTTAATCCCTCTGTCTCAACTGTCTGTCAGCACAATGCTGGAAAAATAAATTCCTGTTTGTCAAGCACTTTGATGATATAAAAAGCACATGCAGAAATTAATGACTCTGTCTTTACAGGAAAGCTTAAATAGTGGAAAATAAACAAAGGTTTGGACTGCACACTGCAGAATGAAGATAAAGCAAAATAGTGAATAACTGCTCACGCTGCAGGCTCTCCTCTATATATTAAGTAAAGCTCTGGTCTGCACAGGGACAAAAAAAATAGAAGTTGCATGGGAATTTTTTAACAAAAATATTTTTGCTTGTTTCTTTGTTTTAGCAGGTTCTCAAAACTGCAGCATTTTATGGGAAAAAAAGTTTATATGAATGATGATTTTGTCAATAGGACTTCAGTGGCCCAGAGGAGAATTTGTTGTCAAAAGGTAAGCTGGAGAGTGATAAACCCACAGAGGCAGACCCACTCCAGAGCTGCCACCAGCTTGATGGTAAACCAACACTAAATGCAGGGCTACCACAGAAAAATTCAGCTGTCTTGTAGGAGTAGATGATGGCTGGAGGTCATGTATCTGGCAAGAGCCCTCCTACTTCTGCATCACATATCTTTCTTGTTATATCCTACTTAATATAGAAAGAAATTATGCTACTTCTGCACTTTCTTTACACTTCACATCTTGCTTTCCATATCTGAGAAATATCTGAGGAGATCTGAGGTAATACAAACAGAAGTTCTGTTTCTTCTCTTTTTCTCTCATTGCTTTTATTTCAAAAGGTCTTTTCTTTAACCCTAAATGGAATTTTAACCTAGTGGTATTTCACTAATAAATAACACTGCCGGACCCTAGAAATCTTTGTGACACTGTAAAGAAAATTGACACATGGACAACAGTTAAGATCACTGTAATACTGTCATTTCTCCTCTTTTGACTGAATCTTCAACCTTTATACAGAAAATACACATGTATATACATATGCCTAGTTTGTAGACACTTGTGAGAGTGTAAAAACGGCAAACTCTGTGAGATGTCTAACAAAAAAAAAAAATCACCAAATCAGTTTTAAGGTAGTACATATGGACTAAGTACTTATCACAGTATTGTCACTGTTCTACTCTATATAGAGTCTCTGATCTCAGCCCTTTAAATAGGGCTAAATAGATATTACGGAAGACAAACTGTTATTCAAAAAGGAAAATGGGTGCTAATACACAGAGAAAATGAATTGTATAACATGCACTGGAAGCATTTGACAGCATTGGCAGCTGAGCAGCTGTATAGTGAATTCTAGCTTAAGACTTTGAGCTCTTGATGGTTCTTTTTATTTGCATGAGGTGCAGATAACTTCTACATGATCATGTTGTATTTCTTTTTAGATGGTTACAGACCTTTTGTAAGGTCAGCTTCTCTGAGTTTAACTTATCTTAAAGACAAATTATATTTGTATGTGTTACAGAGATCTTTGGACCAAGGGCAGGTGCTTTGTCTTTAAATGCTCACTCAGGTCTAGAAAAATAACTGTGAGAGAGGTATTTTAAATTTTCTTTCTTTTTTAATGTGTAAGTTGAAGTCAGAAAATTAATAATTCTGCTGTCGTCAGAAGCTGGTCTCAGAAAAGGCATACTGCAACTGGAAAAAGAGTCTGAGTACTAGCCCTGTGTTGCTCAGCTGTAGGAAATAGATTCCTGGAGTCTACTCTCTTATCTCAGGACTTGTTGCTGAACTACACTATCATGACATCAAAGAATGAGTTAAAATAGTAGAAACAGATTGTTTAGTATCACAGAGAATAAATTCCTGTTATGTCTTTTGTTGATGCCTCCTTTGCAGTTCCTTTAAATGCTATGAAGTATTTTAGAATTTCTTTGATTTTGTTTTTGGGCTCGGGTTTGTTTGATATTTTTCTATTCAATGCAATTCTGTTTATCATATGTTGTTATTGTGAAAAGATGGAACCTTTACTGTTGTACGTCAGTTGGCATGCTTTGTCACTGTTGAGGGAGAGGCATGCCAGGAAAAGGGTTAGTTTTTGTTTACCCATTACTGGCACTGAAGTGACTAGTGAAGACAACATCTCAAACAGTTTTTGAAAATATTTTCTCAGACTAGGGTAATTTTTTTTTTTTAAATCAAATATGTTTCAAAGGGAATACAATAGATAGATTTTTCTCTCCTTGTTTGTTCTCTCAATTACTTCCATTTCATGTATCTTAATAGACAGAGCCAATGAGAAAGAAAGATGAGGGTGAAGAGGTCGTTAAAATTGAGTGAATGTCCTTAAAGGAAACCTGTTCAGAGACTATTATGCAGATCTCATCACAGAGAATGAGCCAAGACTGGAAATATTTAGGGTAAAAATCATACTATTCCTCAACAGTCTGTTACCAGTGAAATACTAGTGAAGACTGAAAAGGGGCCAAGTGTCTGGATGAGCTCTTGCTTATGTTTAGATGTTCACAGAATCAGAGGATCAATTATGTTAGAAAAGACCTCTAAGATCATCAAGTTCAACCTATGACCAAGCACCACCTTGTCAACTAGACTATGGCACCAAGTGCCACATCCAGTCTTTTCTTAAAAAATTTGAGGGAATGTGACTCTACCACCTCCCTGTGCAGCCCATTCCAATGTCTAATTACCCCTTCTGTGAAGAAATTTCTCCCAATGTCCAAGCTGAACCTCTCCTGGCACAGTTTAAGATTATGTCCTTTTATCCTGTTGCTGGATGTGTGGGAGAAGAGGCTAATCCCGACCTGGTTAATAACTCCCTTCGTTAATTGTAGAGAGCACTAAGGTCCCTCTGAGCCTTTTTTTTCAGGCTAAAAAACAACAGCTCTCTCAGCCTTTCCTCACAGGACTTGTGCTCCAAACCTTTTGCCAGCCTTGTCATCCTTTTCTGAATGTGCTCTAGCTCCTCAGTGTCTGTCCTGCGGTAAGGGGCCCAGAACTGAAGACAGCACTCGAGGTGTGGCCCCACCAGTGCCAAGGACAGGGTGGCCCTGGCCCTGCTGGTCACACTATTGTTGATACAGGCCAGGATTACATTGGCCTTCTTGGCCACCTGGGCACAGCTAGCTCATGCTCAGCTCCTGTCAACTAGCACCTCCAGGTTCTTTTCCAATGGGCGGTTTTCCAGCCACTCTGCCCCCAGCCTGTAGCAATGTCTGGGGTTATTGTGACTGAAATATATTGGCACTTCACCTTGTTGAACCTCATACCATTGGTCTTGGCACCTCTATCCAACCTGTCTAGATCCCTCTGCAGGGTCTTCCTACCCTCCAGAAGATCATCACTCCGACCCAGTTTGGTGTAATCCATGAATTTACTAAGGACACACTTGGTCCCCTCATCCTGACCATCAATAAAGATACTGAAAAGGACTGGGCCCAATGCTGATGCCCTGGGGGTCACCCCTAGTGACTCGATGACAACTAGATCAGTACCACTGGTGTCTGGGCCTGGCTGTTCAGCGTTCTTAAGCCAGTGAAGGTTGCACAAACCATGGGCTGCCAGAATTTCCAAGAGAATGCTGTGAAGATATGATATTGTAGGCTTTACTGAAGTTCAGGTAGACACATCCACAGCCTTTTTCTCATCCACTCAGTCAGAGAAGGAGATCAGGCTGGCCAGATAGGGCCTGCCTTCCCTAAACCCCTGCTGGGTGGGCCTGATCCCCTGGGTGTCCTGCATGTGCTGTGTGATCACACTCAAGATGATCTGCTCTGTAACCTTGTCAGGCACCGTCAGGCTGATCTTGCTGTCAGGCATGTAGTTCCCTGGATCTTCCTTCTGACCCTCCTTGTGGATAGGCATCACACTGGATGACTTCCACTCATATGGGACTTCTCCAGTTAACGAGGATTGATGATAAGTGATGAAGAGAAGCTGAGTGAGATCTTCCACCAGCTCCCTCATCACCCTAAGATGAAACCCATCTGTCTCTATAGACTTGTGAGTATGTAAGTGGCACAGCAGTCACTAATTACTTCCTCATGGGTTACAGGGGCTCCCTGTCCCTGCCTACCAGGTCAGGGGGCCAGTTGCTCTGAGCGTAACTAGTCTTACTGTTGAAGAATGAGGCAAGGAAGGCAATAAGTTTCTCAGCCTTTTCTTCATCTTTGGTAACTATATTTCCCTCTTTTTCCAATAAAGAATGGAGTTTTACCTTGCCCCTCCTTTTGTTAATAATATATTTTTTAAAATTGTTGTAACTGTTAGCAACCAGATTCAGTTTTGGCAAAATTTTTGCCTGTCTAATTTTATTTCTACATGATCTAACATCATTCTTAGACACTTCCTGAGTTACCTGCCCCTTTTCCAGAGGTGGTATACCCTCACTTTTTCCCTGAGTTCCTGTGAAAGCTTGCTGCTCAGCCAGGCCAGTTTTCTTCCCTGCTGTCTGTTGGCACATAGGAATAGCTTGACCCTGAAACTTTAAGATTTTTTTTTAAAGTATGTCCCGCCTTCTTGGTCCACTTTGTTTTCAGAGGCTGTTTCCCAAAGCTCTTTGTCAGCCAGTATCCTGAATAGGCTTAAGTGTCTACATGGAAAGTTCAGGATAGATGTTGTGTTGCTCTCCAGGAACCTACTAGACTGCCTCCTCTCCAGTGTTAAATTTCCAGCAGACATCTTGCAGATTAAAATTGCCCACAAGAACAAGGGCTGACAATCACAAAGTATCACTATCACATCATAGAAGAGTTCATCCATCTCCTCATCCTGGCTGGGTGGTCTGTAACAGACTCCCACCAGGATATCTGCCTTTTTGGCCTCTCCCCTGATGGTCACCCATAGGCACTCAACCTTCTCATCACTATCCTTGAGCTCTGTACAGTCAAAGCACTTCTAATGTTCTGAGACACCCCACCCCTCTCCTTCCTTGCCTGTCTCTTCTGATGAGCTTGTGCAGCACCCTGGTCAACCCACCACATTTCTGTCATTGCTGTCCTGTTGCACGGTGGCCTCCAGCTCCTCCTGTTTGTTACCCATACTCTGTGTGCATTGGTGTAGTTGCACTTCAGCTGAGCTACTGATTTTATCCCTAACCCTGGCATCCTGACCTGCCCCATGGCTCATCTTTAGTGAGCCTGGTCTTATTCCCATCCCCCTTCAATCTGAATGCTTCAGGTAGAAACCTGCCTGCTGTGGAGGTCCTTGCTGTTCAGTGGGCAATGATAAGTATCTACAGAGTTGTTAAGTGGCTGAATTGTCCATAGCCCCCTACTGATTACAGGGGTCAGTATTGTCCTAATGTGAAAGGAGAGCTTCCTTTGAAGACTTGTCTTCTCTGCTTCCTGATCATTTGCTGATATGGAAAGAAAGAGTACTGAGGGCTGTTTTTCCCTCCATCCCTCTCATCCTACAGGACAAGTTTCAGGACATTCTAACCATAGAACTAGGCTGCAAAATTTGGTAAGCGTCCTGCCTACTCAGACAATCTTGTATCACTGCTACCAGGTTCCCCCACCAGCCTGGTCGTAGTGGAGTGATGACTTCCTTTTAATTTTTCTTCAGATTTTAAGGTAAAAGGAAGTGTTCTGTATCCCTGCCTGATGATGGATTCTTCCAGGTGAAGAGGGTTGCATGGCTAGTAACTGGTCTGACTCTAGCTCCTACAAGTTAGCATAAACTTCATTTAAAAGAAGTCTTGATATATCCTAAATCACTTGTAAATTAATTATAGTGCTAAAGGTACAGTTGTTTTTTTACAGGGATACAATGTATATTAGACAATATTTTCCATGTCTCACACATTGTCTTTCTTAAATTGGACTTTTATTATCTGTAATTGTTCATATTTCACTAATACTTAACAAAATGTACTCCTGGAAACCTTTTCATCAAATGCCAACACTTTGGTCATGAAGGGTCAACATTTATGCCTGATGTTCTTGCAGTCTTTATGATCTCTCTATCATCACTCATTCAGGAGACTTTCTAGCAGATTTTCCTCACTTACCCTTATGCTCTTTGGTTAGAGTTTTTAGTGGCATAGGAGTGATATTTCTATCTATGCTCCTTCTCTGTCCTCTTTAAATTCTAATGCACATCCTCTGGATCCTGATTAAGAATTATTGATTTTATGATCTTATACTTTTCTTTGTGTAAAAACAAAAAATAGAAATCTCTGTCTTTAGTTCTTCCTCTAACCCTGCAGGTTTGAAATATTTATAGGTTTTTAAATGAGAAATGTAGTATTTCTAAACTACAGATGTATTTCCAGTACTTCACTGTTAATCAAACTTACTGATATGGGTTCTCTATGACGAACTGTTGCTTTATCAGCATGGTTATCAAAATCAGTTTCTTACAATACTTGTGATACAGTAGAAATTGGGGTGAGATGTGGGAATATATTTATTTGCATTGCTGGGAGGAGCTTGCTACACTTTTCAACATAACAAGATTAAACCTAGGGCACTTAATATTGAGATATTACATTCAATGCATGATTTCCATGTTGTTTTGTTCAGGAAAATACATATTATTTCAACTTCTGTATAGTTGACAGTACTTCCCTTAGAACAAGACAAACCTGAAAAATGTAGATAGTTTTCGTTACCGGCACAATGTGAAAGTCAATTATTTTAGTACTTACCTGAGAATCCTTAATGTCTCAGTACTGAGTCATGCCATGAGCTATCATAAAAATTACAAATGTTCCTATTTTTCTGTAATTCTGAGATAGTATCATTGCTGATGACACTTTTCCTTCACTACCTGCTGTGGCAGGGGATGAAGTGACTCAGCTTTGTAAAAACTAAACAGGTTCTCCATCCTCTGGACTTGTATCTCATCAGCAGGTAATGAAGCAGGTAATGATTGTTCCTCCCACTTACTTCTACCTTGATCTGATATTAAAAACTCATTGTGGATTATTTTGGAAAATGTTGGGACACTGCTTTCTTCCTATGACTCTCATTCATAGTTTCTTGTACATCGTATAAACGGAATAAGAAACTATTTTTCCACTAGTTTTAAAAAGGCTTTTGCATGTTGTTATATGTTATTTCTGATTACACTCTACTGTGCTTGAACTGCTTAACACCTGGTGTTAGAAGTAAATTCTTCATTATATAGACATAATATTTTTTTTTCTTAATGCTGCTTTTATCCTTTTACTTTCAAAGGGTAAAACAGGATTATAGAGTAGAACTTTCTAAAACTGCATAGTTTATACATTTGCATCATTGTATCTCAACTGAGCAACTTGCACAGCATTTTTAACATACTTAATCAGGAAGTCAAGAACATAGTCTAATATGCTTTTTCCTTGTGATTTTGTTAGATGTATTTTTAATCATTTAACAGATGAATGATAACTTCAGAAAAGATATGCATTTTACACTAATACATACAATTTGGACTTTGCTTCTATTTTTGCTCCTATTTAGAATGTAATAAAAAACAAAAGCAAAGATAAAAGATTAATCTTGCCTGTCTAGCATCAGATTGCCATGAAGTGCAACTTAGCCTGCCTTAGCAGTAATTTAGACAGCATGTGAAGGCTTGGTTCCCATTTTAACCAGGTTTGAAAACCATCATGGGGGAAGGAGGCAACTGGGTAGTCTTGATCAGTCAGGTGAATCATTCAGCAGCAAACTTCAGGTTTATGAAAATGAAATTGTGAAGCTTGGGGTGGAAAGAAAGTTAAAATCATAGAAATTATAGAAATAGAACTGAGAATCCTTGCATGAACATTGTATGCATTAGGAGCTTATAAAGAACACAGAGAAGTATAGGAAAGCTGGTGAAACCACAGAACTTCATAACCAAAGCAGTACAATGGATATTAAAAAAGGATTTGAGAGGATTCTCATAGCACTTCTGTGGATAAACTTCCTAGAGTATTTGAAAATCTTAATCTAATCTTCTGAAGTTGGATAAACAATGACCAGAATAAGATATAAGAATAGTCTGTATTTTCACATATGATGATAAATACTAGACAAAAACACCAAGATGGACTAAGTCCATAATGAGGAATATGATGATGACATTCAAAACTGAGAAAAAGAGATATTTTTTTATTATTTTTTATGCAGACAATGAGATATAGTTCAGCCATAAATATTATTACCCTCTCCATCAGCGCTTCAGCCATTTATCATAAGATTTTTAAAACTAGTTAGGATAAAATACTAGAAAATATACTGCTAGAATCCTTCCTGCAGTAAGGTAGGAGCAAATAGTGATATATTTACTTTTTGTAGTACCAAAACTTCATTTACCTAATGTCTGAGTGTTTTTTCAAATGCTGTAAATTATTTTGCTGATGATAATAATAATGAAGAAAGTAATTGCAATGAGTTGACTGTGTCTGAATTCCAGACATCCACCAAAGCTTCTGTATTCCTCCCCTCTGCAACTGGATGGGGAGAGAAAATATTATGAGGGGTTCATGAGTTGAGAAAGGGCAGAGGGAGATAACTCACCAAATGCTGTCATGGGCAAAACAGGCTGGAATTAGAGATATTAGTTGTATTTATCACAAACAAAATTAGAGCAGGATAATGAGAAGTAAAAACAAACCTTAAAAACACCTTACCCCACCCCTCTCCTGCCCAACTGTATCGCCTTTCCCCAGTAGTGCAGGGAGGCAAGGAATGGGGGTTATGGTCAAAAATTTTTCACACTGCTCAGAGAGAGGAGTCCTTCCCCTTCTCCAGTGTGGGTCCCTCTTACAAAAGACAGTTCTCCATGAACTTTACACTGTGAGTCAATTCCATGGGAAACAGTTATCCACAAAATGCTCCAATGTGGGTCTCTTCCATGGGGTGCAGTTCTTCCATAAAACCTGCTCCAGCATGGGCTCCTCTCTCCCCAGGGCTGCAGGTCCCTGCCAGCAAAGGCCTCCCATGGGGTCACAGCCTCCTCTCAGGCATCCCCCTGCTTTAGATTTGGTCTCCCCCACAGGCTGCAGGATCTCTGCATTCCTGTGATAATCCATGGGCTGCAGGGTTTTCTCAGCTCCAGCGGATGGAGCACCTCCTGTCCCTCCTTCTCCACTGCACTTGGTGTCTGCAGAGCTGCTCCTCTCACATGTTCTCATCTACTCTTCTCTGGCCACAATTACAACTGCCCTGTAATTTCTTTCTTCTTCTTAAATTTGTTATCACAGAGGCATTACCACCATTTCTAATTGGCCCACCCAGGGCCAGTAGCACATCCATCATGGAGCCAGCTGATGTTGGTTCTGCAGGACACAGAGGAAGCTTCTGGTAGCTTCTCACAGAATTTATCCCTGCAGTCACCCTGCTACAAAAACCTGACCATGCAAACCTAATATAATAATTTGTTAATTTTTTAATACTATTTTATTTGCAGTAATAACAAGCCTATACCAAACTTCCTTTCAGTTTTGGCTTAGATGGCCAACAGGTTTATTCCCTTTCCCTCCCCAGCAGGCCATTAAAATCCAACAAAATGGACCTAATTTAAATGGAAGAAACTTTGAATATCTCTTGGAGGTTTCATGCATTTGGAGTCAGACGTACCAAGAGAAGAAACTCGATCTTGGTTCAAAATAAATATATAAGCAAAGCCATAGCCATATTCTGGTCCCCAGGGTATAATTTCCTCTCCTCTTGTAAGTGGGATTGTAAATATATCAGAATATAACAATACTTTCCTGTACACTGTATTTATGTTTCTATCATCTCTGGAAGCAACCGTATTAAGGCTTCATAGTTTTTTTTTCTCCACCGTGGGAGACTCTTTTTTCCCTACAGCTATGCCTGGATATTTAACTACAGGAATAGCATAATGAGCCCAAGAAAATGACTACTGAATTTCAGAAACACACTTAAGTACTTTGCAGAGAAAATGTCTCTACTGGGCTATGGTCTACTATTTCCAAAGTTGAAGGGGAAGAAAAATAATGAAGAATTGTACCTTTGATTATTGAAGAGCTGCAGCAAGTTTAATCCTTAAAGCTTAAAAGCACTTCCTGTAAATCAGCCAATTTGTTGAAAAGCCCTACCATGAGTATTTACAGACAATCACTATATGAAAATTACTGTGCCCCTCTGAAATCTATAATGAAGTTATCACTGAAAAACCGTGGTTGTTCAGCCATGCTGATGATTATTTCTAGTGTAGAGCTGCCCTGTGTAGAACTTTATGCTGGCATTTGATTCAGGTATTGAACACCCAATCTACTGAAACTATTGAAGACAGATGACTATTATATATTTTAAATTTTTTTATTTTTTTTTAATTATTATTTTTTTGTCAGTATCTTATAAAGGTGCTATTGTACTAGGTCCAGTTTAATTTCATATAGTTATGTTGATGTATTGGTCAGATGGGCAGTTTCAGCACTGCAGGCACTGCAAATGGGAATGCCTGCCAGTGCTTTCTCTAGTATTATCTTTATTGCAGGTATGCAGCTCAGCCATTAGTCAAAAGTATAAAGGAACTCATTTTGACAGTAATGTGTTTTGACTTCATAAAACTAAAACATCTGTGGGTTTCGGTAATATTGACTTCTGATATGGGGAAAAAAATCTCTGTGTATATTTATCAATTTTTCAAAGGCTTATATGTTGACTAGATATTTCAGATTGATGTATATGATATGAAACCTTTGTTGTCTTTTTCTAACAAAGAAATAGAAAAACTAATTGAAGAAAAGAAGACATTTGTAGGTAGTCTACAAAGAAATCCCACTTGCAAACAGAATAAATTGGCAGAATACTTCATGATGTGCCAATACATTTAGATGCAGCAAAGCACTCCATTCTGGTAGAGCTTTACCAGATTTCTAGTGCTTTGCCTGTCTGCAAAAAACACTTAATGGCATGGTGGTTTCCATTTAGTCTCTATGTTTCAAAAATAAATTATGAAATTTCTAGAAATGAGAGAAAATTCTTCCAGGGCATGTATTTCATTTTAAGAACACAAAGTGAATTGTAGGCTGGAATTACATACTATTCTATAGGAGAGGCTGTTCAGCATTTCTCAGACTTCATCCCAGAGAATAAAAAATTTTCAAAGCATTTTGTGGCAAATGCAGCAGCTGTTTATTTTAAATACTGATAATCAGCAAGGTAATAACTGTGGTTTTACTCATCTTAACTTAAGGCAGTTGAAAAACTTAGTCCATATAATTGCACAAGTTTTGGCTTTAGAGACAAAAGCTCTTCATATTTTATTTTGGGCATCACTACCCATGTTTCTTTTCTTTTCTTTTATATTTTTGTTTGTTTGTTTGTTTGTTTGTTTGTTTTGTTATTGCAAACTCAACTTTTGAAATATTCAGAGCAAAAATTTCTATGCTATGAGGTAAACAACCTACATGCCAATTATTTCAAAATAGCCTAAAGGGTGTAAGTGTCCAGGCTTCATTTCTGACTTCCTCATTCAAAAATATTACCAATCCTACTCTAAGATGTCTAGCTGAGGAATGGGAATCTTGTTATTAGATGTACAGTCATTTTAGGGATCCAATTTAAAACTATATGGCTAGCTTTTTCAGCGTAATTAGCATTTTCTATCATTTAATAGATTCAGAGGATTGGATCACTGACCTCACTTACAGCTGTGAATGCTCAGCACTTTGCAGATTATTCAATATAGTCTTAAAATGCCACCCATAAAATAGAAGTGCACAATTAGTGTCTGCCTATGAAAACTTTGGTTTATAACTTGTCTGAAACAGCAAATATCCTTCAGCAGTAATGGGACATTTTGGAAATATAAATACTGACACAGTACTGCTTTCAGGGCTAGGCTGTCTTTAGTCTTCCACTAGCCCTATCCATTAGTCCTGTTCCACTAAGCCCTTCCATGAGCTCTATTCAGTGGCACCCGCAAAACTCCTGTGACAGATGAGAGAGAAATCCCATCAGCATCTTTTCTATTACTTGACAATAAAAGTAATATGCCCAAATCAAGCTTTTTCTTTATACTGAAGGAAAACGAGGTGAAAATAAATGTAGTGTTATTTAATAACTATGCTTGAATGACAGAAATTGAAAATAATATTGATATTTCTTTACTTCTGTGTGCTCATAATCCCACCAATCATTCTTTCAGGGAGTACTTTATATGAAATTTTCTGAAGTTTTAAAAACCATTCTAAAGCATTGACTTCTCTTTTCTTTCCATCCCTAAAAATCACATGGTATAAAGTGAGACATGAAAAGCATTGCCTTCCTGCACCTGTACCCTGGAGCGAAGGGGCAGCAATAGCCATCACACCTGCTGTACTTGCTGGCAGCAAGGGTATCTTGGATCTGATGTGGGGATGTGTGTTCCTTCTGGCTTTCCTGAGTCCTGTCACAACCACTCCAGCTTGTTTTTTCAGTTCTACCACTTAACTGTCATTGTTACTTTTTCTTCATGGCCTAGTTACTGTCGAATCCTGTGGATGTTCTCCCTTCTTGTAGGCCATCATACCCACTGTTTTACTTACAGTCTTTTCTTCAAAACAATCTCTACTCTTTTGCATTTTTTTCCCAAAAAACTCTTATCTGTATTGTTGAGTCCCCTTCTGCTCTGTCCTGGCCAGCTAGCAGCCCTGACTCTGCTTCCAAAGTTCTCCATGAAGTCTCCATCACACTCCTTGACTCCAATTCTTAGTTATAGGACATTGAGCTATAAAAGCCTTGAGCACCTTGAATGCCTCAAGGATGTGTGGGTTTTGGGAAATCTCAACTTCTGATATGATAAAAAGTCTCAGTGTACATTTGCCAACTTTTTGAAGGCTCCAAAGGCTTATATGTTGACTAGATATGTTGCATAAATTTCTCTGCAGATGCTAGAAAGCATGTTTTCAGAGCAGACAATTCCGCCTGCTATATTTCAAAGATCTCACTCAAAGTGCTGGTGTTTGAGTTTCCTAAAATAATAATTTTTAATACAAGCAAAACAATTTTTCAGAACCACCCAAAACATTTTGTCTAAACTTGTCAAAAATTCATATTGAGGTCATTAATAGCAAAGTATAACTTCAGTCCCAAATTGGATATTATCAACATGATTTTATAGTAAGAAGTATTAAACAGCTCTAACAATAGGAAAGTGTAATATGAGCCTGCTTGCTCTTTTGTCTCATCACTGTGGTGTGAGTCTGCCCATTGATTCACTGAAACAGGAAGGAAGAGGCAGTTGGATAAATAGCATCCTATCATAAATCCCAGGCTGGGATTTCTTCCATATCATCTGATATTATTTAAATTGAGCAGCTTCCACTGGCCACCAAATGGATACACTAGCCCATATGTTAAGCTAGGATTGCTTCAGTGGGAGGCAAAGAGAATTCATCTCATATGCTTAGTAAATGGAGGGCTTTAAATTATTCACCACTTTCACTGGACATTTAGTTCATGCTTTGTTTAATGATGACTGACCTGAGTTCAGCCTCAATGTGAAAATTGTAAGTGGCATACTGTTTTTCTGAAACTGTGCACTTGAATCTGAATTTACAACAAAAGGGCTGATGCAAGATAGTAAGAACAGTTCGAGCTTTAGAGAAAATAAAAGTTTCCACAGTCAATATGCCAGGCCGTATATGCCATGGAAGAAACGTTTGTTGTAGACACTTCTGATTCAGGCATTTTCTCTACATAATGGAAATCAAATTAATTCATGCTGCTTTTCTGCACCAGAATGATTTTTTTCAAAAGATTAAAAAATATTTCCTCATTAATCTTATATCCTGTTGGATTTCTCAGCAGTCACAGAGCAGTGACTAAAGCAGCATTATTATCTGACTTTTATTATTCAATGCTAAGTGATAGTGAAGACCAGGAAACAAGAAAAGAAACCCAAAAACTACACCAGTGGCATATTTGAAATGAGTGGCAATTTATAGTTGCCTGGTACTGAAAAAGTTAAAAACAGATTTTGTTTCAAAGCCAAGAAAAATTAAATAACAATTATCTGATTTAGTATAGTTAAATGAGATTATCAGCCAAGACATAGTATTTCATTTAAAAGTACCTTGGTGGCACTAACAATGTCAACAATATCAATTATAGAAATGTTAGTAACAACAAAAACATTCAATTTCTTAACAAAGGTCAACAGTAAATTTATCTAAAATACATAAGGCTCATAAAAGTCATGGCTTTGCAACAATGACTGAAACAGATGTTCACAAATTCAGCGTTTAAACATGATGATGCCATAAAATAAATGAAGATAAGAATAATTTAACAAGTTATCTCGAGAGTAGAATAAGGAAAATGAATTAACAGCTACTCGTGCAATTCAGACGGACACTTTTTTTCTATAAGGTAACTGTAAATAAAACTGAGAACATTGTATTCAATTCATTCTCTAATAAGTTTGCTAACAGCTGTATAGATCTGTGTGTGCAACAAGGCAGCAGAATCTGTTGTATTGTATCAGGAAAGGTAAATAAGTAAAGAAAGTAAAAAGAAAATATTGTATTGTCTGCAGTAATAAAATTGCCTATCATGTTCTTGCATAAGAATGGAAAGCAAGCCTTATTCCCTCTGTAAAAGTTTAATATTGTTTTGGCTGCTCCAATAGCATAGGCCTGCACCAACATAGCTTTTAGGAAGATGGAAGCCAGGAGAATCAGATCATGTTTTTGCAGAAGAGCCTGGAATATTTCATTGTCTTCAGACTAAAACCATCTGGCTTCTATCTTGAGGCCACTTTTTTTTTTTTTTTTTTTTTTTTTTTTTTTTTTTATTATTAATAGGAAGTGACAACTACAGAGACAATCCATAATTTTTCATGCTGTCTGTCTTTTCATTCCCTGCTTACTTAATGTTTTTCCCCTCCCTCCCTATTTATTCTGTCCTTGAAAGAGGAAGAGAGAGAGAAGAGAGAGAGAAGAGAGAAAAGGGAGGAGGAGAGGGAAAAAGAAGAGAAGGAGAAGAAGAAGAGAAAGGAAAGAAGAGAGGAAAGAGGGAGAAAGGAAGAGGAGAAAGAAAGAGGGAGAAAGGAAAGAAGGAGGAAGGAAAGAAGGAGGAAAGGAGGAAGAAGGAAGGAAGAAGGAAGGAAGGAAGGGAAGGAAGGAAGGAAGGAAGGGAAGGAAGGAAGGAAGGAAGGAAGGAAGGAAGGAAGGAAGGAAGGAAGGAAGGAAGGAAGGAGAAGGAAGGAAGGAAGGGAAGGAAGGAAGGAAGGAAGAGGAAGGAAGGAAGGAAGGAAGGAAGGAAGGAAGGAAGGAAGGAAGGAAGGAAGGAGAAGGAAGGAAGGAAGAAGGAAGGAAGGAAGGAGGAAGAAAGGAAGGAAGGAGGAAGGAAAGAAAGAAGAAGAAGAAGGAAAGAAGAAGGAAAGAAAGAAGAAGAAGAAAGAAAGAAAGAAAAAGAAAGAAAGAAGAAAGAAAGAAAAGAAAAGAAAGAAAAGAAAGAAAGAAAGAAAGAAAGAAAGAAAGAAAGAAAAGAAAGAGAGAGAAAAGAAAGAAAGAAAGAAAGAAGAAAAGAAAGAAAGAAAGAAAGAAAGAAAGAAAAGAAAGAAAAGAAAGAAAGAAAGATTATTTATTTCCTTATTTATTTGAACTAAAAACTCATGTATTTGGAAAACATTCTTCTGTCAGCTGTTTCATCCTTTGTCATTCCTCTCTGTTTGAAAGGCTAATATGGTATTTGACTGCCAAAATTCCAGGAACCAAGGACCAAGTTTTCAGTGAAGGTTTCTGTCTGTTTATATCAGTCATGAAAACTGCAAGAATGTTAACAGTGTCCTATTAATATTAGTTTAAACAAACTATTAGTATAGTGTATTTAATAATAAGCATTAAACTAATAAATAATGTCTAATATTAATTTAATAAACACTTTACATACACTACTATCCCTTCTTGTTTATTTTCAGCACCACATTCTAAATTGAGGTTCAGTTTTTCTGCTTAATTGACCCTTTTTCCTCTAGTCTGACAGAACTATAATGGTTCTCTTCTTAACCTCAAACTCTCTGCTCTTTAATTTTGCTTCATGTGTCATTCTGAGGATTAACAAAGCAGTCTTTGTGAGTTGCAAACAATGCAAGTACCACAGCTTGAAAACCACAGCACTCTAACCTGTAGTTACTAAATTACCATTTTTTCACAATGTAAGAACAAGGGTTTTAGCTTTCATTCATACATGCTTGATTTCTTTCCATGGGTAGAATGGCTGTATGACCTGACAAATTAACATGCCTAAGTAAAAATTCCCACAAAGCAATTCACAAATGACACAAAAGAAACATAAAGGTTCTCTGAGCAAGGTTCATCTAATCATGATATGGATCTAAGACCTACAATCGCCTTTTAACTGAGGCACTATGTTTTGCTGGAGTGCAGAATAATGACCTGGCATGTGGAGTTTCCTTAGTACTGTACTGGGCAGTTTATAATTTCCTGTCTGGTATGCTGAAAATTTGCCAACACCGAACTATTTTTTCATCCACTGATCTTTCTCCAGTTTTGGATAGTGTCTTCAGCATATTTTATCTAGGAAGGCTTTTCCAAAAGCAGTTCCTGAAATATCTATTGGAAGAGCTTATAGTTATTTCTTCATTGAAAGATTCTATACACAAACCAGATCTTTCTAGCTTTTTATAACATATTTTGAAAAGAGTTCGAGGTAGTGAAATATACAAAGCCAAGTAACAGTATGCTAAGAGAAACAGCACAGAAGTATCTCACCTTAGGAGACAATTAATTGTTTCGCTATTCAAAGCATACACATAGTGCATTTTTATTCAGTAATTAAACACAGTGGATGAAGCCTTAATTTAACATAAGCATTGGAATCTCTTCATAGTTAACCTCTCTTGTGAAGGATATAGACCTTCTCCTGAAGGATGTGCATCGTCTGCATATTGGTTTGACTGCAATATTAACTTAGTGTAGAGAAAAAAAAAACATTAAAATGTCACCAACTGGAAAATGCAAGCCTACCTGGATAATAATTATAATAAAAATAATAATTAAATAAGACACTAATTTTGGAGAGTAACTTCCACTAAATAATTCTAATAATACGGCAATTTTCCTCAAGGGATGTTTTTGTCTACCATGTTGCATTTTTTATCACACATGCATTTAAGTAATTTAATTATGATGCACTTCATAAAATAAAAGTAACCAGAGACTTCTGCTGAAATAATATAATAACTTTTAGCCTCAAAAATAAATGGCAGTCTTTGATGTCTTCACCCACACCATAATACTTAGCCCTTAATTAATACTTAATTGAAATTGTGTTTCAATTTTGCACCCATCAGAGTATTTAACAAATTTTGGTTTTCTCGTTTAGACCTTGGAAAGCTGAGTGTTTCTCAAGCTCTGTAGGCAAACATTAAATGATTTAGGTATATAGTTTATTTTCAGGCAATCCTGTAAAGAGCAAAGGGTTGGACTTGATTATTTTTTGGCACTGTCTCCCATGTCACCCTTATTGTCAAAGTCTAGAAGTGTGGATTGGATAAACGGATGGTGAGCTGGATTGAGGACTGGGTGAATGCAGGATTCCAGAGGGTCATGTTCAGTGGCACAGGGTCTAGCTGGAGGCCTGTCACAAGTACTTTGTCCCACTTGGGTGAAGAGACATATGCTTCCTCGGCAGGTCAGTGATGACCCAGAGCTGGGACCAGTGGCCAGAGTGCAGCTCTTCAGAAGGGTCTTGAAAGGGTAGAGAGATGGGCAGAGAAGAGCTGTCTAAAATTTGACAAGAACAAAAGCAGGGTCCTGCACTTGGGGAGGAAGAACCCCAAGTACCAGCACAGGCTGGGGCTGATCTGCTTAAAAGCAGCTCTGAGGAAAAGGACCTGGTGTTCCTGGTGGACAGCAAGCTGTCCATGAGCCAGCAGTGTGTCCTGGTGGCCAAGAAGGCCAGTAGTGTCCTGGGGTGCATTAGGAAGAACATTGCCAGCAGGTTGGAGGAGGTGATCCTGCCCCTCTATTCTTCTGTGTCCTGCCCTGGTGAGGCCATATGGGGAAGACGGTGTCCAATTCTGGGTTCTCCAAAACAAGAAAGACATGGAGCTCCTGGAGCAGGCCTAGTCTATGGCTATGAAGGGCTATGGCTAAGGGCTATGAAGATGATTAGGGGACTGCAGCCTTAATTATGAGGAAAGGTTGAGAAAGCTAGGAGGAAGATATTGTCAACATATTCAAGTATCTGAAGGGAGGGTGTCAAGAGGATGGTGCCTCTGCTTGGTGGTGCCACGCAGTATGGCAAGAGGCAACAGGCACAAACTGATGAACAGGGAAATTTGCCTGAACATAAGGAAGAACTTAATTACTTTTCAGATGACTGTGCATTGGCACAGATTGCCCAGAGAGGCTGTGAAGATCCCTCAGTGAAGATCCACAAGAACTGTCTGGACACAATCCTGTATCATTTGCACTGGGATGACCCTGCTTGAGCAGGGAGGTTGGACCAGATGACTCCACTGACGGTTCCTGCCAACCTTACCCATTCTGTGATTCTTGATCTTTATGGGTCCCTTCCATAGAAATTCTATGCTCCTTTGGTCTTTCACCTTTTAATTCTTTGAGGGATAAAAGCAAAGGAAGTGCATGAGGCTATTCAGTGCAAAATATTCTCCACTATTCCTCTTGGCCTCCAGGAATATTTTGAGAGTAAAGGAGAGAGTTACAATTTTATCTCTGCTTCCTTTTCCTCCTTCCCACAGCAACGAAGCAGTTATTCTAGCTCTCAAACATTCAGTTGTTTTTTTTTTTTTAATTTTTTTTCAAAAAAATATTTTTAATTTCTTTCCAAAGTCTGATCTAGTCCAAAATCTACTTGCTCCCCTACATATTTCCACTTGTAATAAATCTGTCTGCAGCAAGGATAACCTCAGAGTCCTGCATAGTTCTTACTTCCAAATCATGTTCCTGCGTTCCAGCACGGACACCTGAAATTCTCACTGCCTCCTTGCCTCTCAGACCTCTGTACTCTGCACAACCCTCTACACCATGTTATAGTGTTCGTAGAGTTCTCCTAAGCCCCAGCCTCAGTCTTTCCCACTGACACCCTCATGAAGTGATTACTTGCCATAAGCAGGGACTCTGCTAATCCATCACCTTTTTTCCCTGTTTCCCACCCTGGCTCAGCCCTTGGATGCTGTTGTGCAGGTGAGGGGAAGCAAGCTTGGCTCATACACCCAAGGCTCTTTGGCACCCAGAGCACACCTCAAGCCACAGGTGGGCCTGTCACAGTGGGGCTGCTTAACCCCATTTCCCATAGCTAAAAATACACTACACACCCTTAACACATGTGTGTGTCACTGAAAACACGTTAGAGAAAAAGCACAAAATGGTGAAAGGGAGAAGTCAGAGGACAAGATGATATTTTTCTTGTGCTTTTTGCAGCATCTTTACCCTTTCTTTACATGTAGTCTGCACTACCTGGGCAGAGAGTTTTCCTGGAGCTATTGGTGACCAATCTTCACCTGAGGCGAATGAAGGGCACCAGTATTGGAATGGTCAGTCCTTCCCCTTCCCTTACAGTTAGTGCAAGGATGAGTGAGGAAGGAAAGTCTGAGTGAAGAAAGAGAAGTAAAGGGAGGGAAAAAATACAGGGAATTGACAGGGAAAGGTTCTCCAATGACCTTTGATCCAGACAAAAGAAAAATATTACTGAGAAGTCAGAGGTGAACAATTAGAGTTTATGAGATAGAGAAGAATGTAGCTTGTTTCACAACAAGCCTTGCACCACTGTAATTCCGTATGTGTTTCTCACTGGCCATTTCTTCTGGCATTTGCTCCTCTTTCAAAAACTGGAGACTTCCTGGGATTAGGCTGCTGGAAGTGCTGCATCAGTGAGGCATTGGGGCTAGCAGCAATTCTCATTTCTCAAAACAATCCCTTTACTCAGCCAGAAAGTCATATGCTAGGTTTTCATCTTGTCTTTGTATATTAGCTGTTGTTTTAGATCTTCTGAAATCACAGCTTAAATAGGTAGGTTCTACCTGAAGGACATTCAACTTGGCAAAAAATAACAATCCTACTATTCAACAAAGTGCACTTTGTTGCTTGCATAGAAACATAGATTGTTTGAAATGAAAGCCTATTGTTTGGAACGCATTACTTTTAAAATCTACCATGTCTGTCTCTGTATAGTTAGAATTCCAGGTAAATTTTGATTTGTCATTTTCATCAGAAACAAAGGAAAAAAATAAACCCACATCAGTATTTTTATTCGGTGATGTAAAAGGTTAGAATTTCTAATTATATTTGTCAAGTGGTGTGGCTTATGGCTTGTCTACTAGAAATTTCTTGGCTCTTCTGCTATTAGTTTTAAAGTGTTTATCATCTTTCTGTTTACTGATATTCACCCGTCTTCAGAAATTCCCTCCACATGTTGTAGGTACGGAGTAAGTCTCAGTGTTCAAAAAATGTGAGGCCTGCAGTCTACGGGAAACATTGCAAATAAACAAGACTAGGAACAAATTTCCCTCCTGTGCATCTTACTGAGACTGTAGCAATATATTCTATTCTTTATCAGTGTAAAACTAGCATTTTTGACAGTGATCTGTTTACTTAGAAAAGAAGTATCCCAAAGTTGGGAAGGCTTTTTGGAATACACAAAACTTGTATTTGTACTCATCTCCCAGTTTTCATTAATATTGGGCCACAAAATACATTCTGTGTTACATATGAATGCAAGACAATGATGATATCCGGAAGTCTTGGTCTTAGTGTAGCTCTACACTGGTTTTGTGTTTGACTTGGAGATGTATATTAATCCATGGCTTTCTCCTTGTTTTTTTTTTAATCAGAGATTCTATATCAAACCTGAGCAATGCTTTTGGTGAAAAGTACATCTGAAACCACTGCACTTTTTGATAAACCTTCTTGTGATTATTGGACATTTTTCCTATGAAAAGCTGTTTTACTAATAAAGTGCTTCATAATATCTGAGGCTGGGTTGGTGCCCTCAAAATTTAGTGAAAGGATTTGAGGGTAACAATGAGAAAGAGTAGAAGGTAAGGAGGACAGTAAGCTTATATCAGTATGCTCTTAGCCTGGAATTAATTGCTTGGAGCTATTTCAAGGGAATCTTTTTACAGAACCTTACACAGTTTGGAATTGAGTCTTCATCCTCAACATTAGTACCACAAAGTAAAGCCTCACTTATCAATTTGTGTGAAGCAAGAATGTTGTATTTCCTCAATACAAAAGTAGTTTGAACATTAAATTTGGCATTCTCTCCTAGAGCTCTCTGCTTTCTAATTTGTTGTTCTGTTCAGCATGGGCTGTCACAACAATGTCAATATTTTCAGCTGTAAAATGCAATTGAGCCTGTGAAGTTTTTTCCAAAATAATGTCATTCAAGCCAGATCATATGCTATAACAAACAGTATTTTCAGTCTGTTGGCCAGTCTGTGTTTTCATGCATTTTGGGATGCCTCCATTTATCTTTGTATTCTGTATGTAGAATATAATTCTGTGATTTTTCTATATTCATCTTCAAATGTGTGTTGCTTGGAATTGGTTCAGCCAGGTTTTTTGTGTTAGTACAATATATTCATACCAGGATAGCAGAACAGTGGTGGCTGATATTTGTGTTATTGGTTTTCCCTCAACTGCCTTGGTTTACAGTGCAAGTAAACAACCACTGTTAAGCTATGACTAAGGAACCATCTTCCATATTCCCCCAAATATTACAATTTCAGAAATGACAACCTTCCCCAGAGCTAATGCTGTAGAGTGAATTGTTACAATCTCACCAGAAAAAATACAGCAAAAGGTATTTGAAACTGTTAGTTTCACTCCATAAACACAGAGAAAGAGTGCTGCAAGCATATGTGTTCTGGTTTACAAGACATGAACAAATGTGGTCTTTAACACTGTTCTTGAGATTACTGTCAGTAAAAGACTGTAGAAGAATGGTTTTGCTTGTCTTTTATTTCACAGAATCATTAAATCACAGAATGCTTTGGGTTGGAAGGGACCATGAAGATCTATTCTCAACCTTCCTGACATGAGCAGGGACATCTTCCACTACACCAGGTTACTCAGAGAACCATCCAGACTGGCCTGGAACAGGAATTCCAGGGATAAGGAGTCCACAGCTTCTCTGGACAAGCCACTCCAGTTTCTTATCACCCTCATAGTGAAAAAAAAAATTATTCTAACTGGTTCACTTGAGCTGTGCTAATGTGACAGTCATTCTAAGCAATGTAAGAAAGGTTGCTGAGAACTTCTGCTTGAATACAAGGAATGTATTCTTTTGCTGCTCTTGTGTCTGTCTAAGATTTTTATTTAGCTTTTAAACGATGGAGATGGAATTTTAAATCTTTTTTTCTCATCCAAATGGTCTCCAGAACATGATGTTCTGCAAATTACAAAGGCTCCTATCCTCCCATTGCAAAAAAACCCATTGTTGACAGTTTCTTTTTTTGCCTGATTACAGCAACTCATTTCTATTATACCCTTTGCCTTTTCAAGTGAACCACCTTCAGTTTCTTTGATGGAACAATTATGCAGAAGCAGCATTCACAGTGCTACAGAGGCCAAAGGGGAAAACCATGGCTTTGCCATCAGCCCTGAAAAGGGGCAGTGCAAATAGGAGTCACTCTATGTTTTATTGTTTATCCTCAGTCTGGAGTTAGTACTAGGCACTATGCATATCTCTCATGCAGCCTTGGCCCAGCTAGATCTGATGATGTAGGAACTCTCTGTTAACTCTCCTGACCCATCCCCCTGGTAAAAGGTAACTCCAGGGGTGCTCTTTTTCACCCACTGCTTCCTAGTTGACAGAGGAATAAGCTGACTCCTTAAGGTATACTATTTTCCTGTGAAAATCATCTTTCAGCACACAGATACATGACTTGACTCAAAGGTATGCAGCACCAAGACAAAGCTTTTCTGCCTGCATCTGCTGTGTTTTTGACCCATGCTTACAGCTAACCTGCCTGCATGAACACTACTACCCTCAGCAAGGGCTCTGCCCTGTTTTGGCACGGGTTTGTTTCCTACCTGTAAGGAAACAGTCCACAGCCTGTCTGGGCTGTAACTCTGCCTAGTTTGAAATCCTAGCAAAGGACAGCAACTGAAAACTGTGCTCTTATTTCATTGGTAGGAAGCAGCCAGCTTTTAGTATGATATGTAATGCTTGCTGATTTATTTTTTTTTTACCTAAAATACTGTCATGCACTCATACAATTTTATAATACAGAGAGGAATATATTTTGGATGTGCCTAGGAGGTATTAAAAGATGTTTAACTTATTTTATCAAAAATACTGCAAGAGGCAAACAAGATATGTTGAGTTGAATCAAGGCTGATCAGGAAACGTAAAAAAATGCAGCCACCAGCAAGTTGGGGATATAGGGCTGCATGTTTTCTTTCAAGTAAGGTGGTGTGCAAGCTCCATAACTAGGGCTAACAGTGTCAGATCTATAGTCTCCTTCGACTTGTAAAACTGTGCCTGTTGAACAAAATGTAAAACACTTCAGAAAATATTTTTTCAAGAGGAATCTTTCATTCTAGCTGTCTGTGGATTTTTATGGAAACACATGTAATACAAAAATTTGTGGCCAGCAATTGTTAGTTCATCTCTTTTTAGAGTTAGTATTTAAGATTTTTGTTCACATATCCAAGTATCTTGTAGCAGCAACTATTCTTAAGTTGTAGGGATTCCTTTTTAATTAGGAATTTGGCTTCAAAAATGTTTTAGTTATAGCTAAGAAGTATTATGAATTCAGCAGTTAACATGCAAAACATGTCACTGAGATAGATCAGGAGATTGGGAAGCCTCTTTTTCTTTCATTACAGTCCATTAACCTCCTGTCCCACAACAGTCTAACAAACTTCTTCAAATATATTTACAAGTTAAGGAATGAACATCAGAATACAACCTTTATAGACAATAGGCCATATTCTGGTATGTTGAAAGTAAACCTGTTTCCCAGAGAGACCTTTTTCTTTGACAGAGAAAGAGCGAAGTAACGCAGGGTTCATCTGGCAAGATTATGGCTCTGTCCACAGAGCCTATTTTCTCCATGGCGAGGTCTCCAGTCCTGTTCCCACAACTGGAGGACAAGAGGACTGATGTTGTATGTCATGGTTTTTGCTCTTGGTGAGTTCAATTTCTTTCCTAGGGAAAGCACAGCAAAGAAGAAGGGAAAAAAGTGGGAGGTGGATAATGTACACACAAAGTTTATTAGGACAGAGCTAGAACATGTACTTGGATTTGACAGCTGAAACATGCTTTCAGGTCCCCAGCACAAAGACATACAAATCTCATAGCATGTAACAGCACTTCAGACAAACATTGATTAATGTCAAACTGATGTGAAATGAAAAGCTTCTTCTCAGTTTGTCAGATCATGACTTTTTGATTTGGGCTGAGCTGGCCTGAAACAATACATTCTGTTTTAATTTTTCTCATTCAAAACCAAACAATGTCTTTTCCTTCTATGACAATTTCTGGTGGTTTTTTTTTTTTTTTTTTTTTTTTCCTACAGGTATTTACTGAGCCTGTTTACAAGTACCTGCAAAGGTCCAATTAGATAGAAAATATCCATCCACCTTAAGTGTTTTAAGGACTGAAATCTCTGTCTAATGTCATCATAAGGCATATGTTTAGTCTGCAAATGATGGAAAGCCCTCTGGAGAGGATGGAAAGCCCTCTCCTCTGCCCCTTCTGACTTCTTATTGCTACAAAACATAATCTGACCTGCACAGCTTGATCAAAAGCTCTGGAAGCCTGGGGTATAACTTTAAAATGTCACTTTGAATCAAATCCATGTACTAGAAGATTCTCTCCAAATCACGTTGCTTTGTTCTTCTAATAATGTTGCTTTTCACTAAAATTGTGGTTGGAAAAATCCACAGAGCTGCAGTACAAATGTTTTCAGCAGGATTTCATAAATCATTACCCTTAAGATAACTTAGAAGGACAGATTCCTTGCAATAAAAGAAACACTTTTGTTCCAATGTCATTCAGGCACTATCAAAAAACCGAACTTAATTTGTGTAATTGTGCAAACCATCTTACAACACAAATAGGAATATGCAGTCGCATATTTAATCAGGGAAACAGCAAGAAAATGTGCCACGTGTCAACTGTGGCTAAATCAGCATTTTCCTAGGAGGAAACTAACAGCCATTAGCTGAACAGTATTTAAACTCAGCAAAATTTGCCTCTTTTTGTTTCATGAAGCACTTCTGAACTCAGCTGAAAATATTCAGAAAATGCTATAAGCAAATCATAAGCATTCTCTAGGTGCCTTTTTGGATGAAGTCTTGGGTGTTGATGTTTAGAATGCTACTTCTGGAAGTGGTCACCTATGTCATGCTATTTTTTTTCTCCGCTTGAAAAAACAAGAACAAGTAGATCATTTGTAGAACAAAAAGAAATTCCTTTTCTTTGATAACAATTTTGTGTTGACTTCAAGATCAGGGCATCTCCAAAGATCTCCACAGACAAAGATGCAAGTAGTTTGTTTTTGCAGTTGAATAAAAGGCTCCCTAGAGCTAGAAGTAATTGTGAAGACATTACTTATTTGGCTAGTAGCAGTTTCAAGTAATTCTTGTCTATACATAGTTCTGCCAGGCTTAAATTAAGTACATGAATGACATAGAAATGTTTTATATTGTGTAACAATATCACTTGGGTATAACTTAATTTGTACATTTCTCTAGAACTAGGAGAAACATTGCATTAGAGTCAGGACAAATAATTCAGTTCTTTTTTCGGCTAAACAGACACAGTCTGATTAAATTTTGCTTAAAGATTAATATAGTCTATATATGTTTTTCACAATATCCTTAAAATAATAGTACTAAACTATAACCTCAGTCATTATCTGCCTTTTCTCCTCAATAAAAAAGCAGAGTATCATAGAGTGGAGACATTATATAAATTGTACTGTTTAGTAATAGTAGTGTTCATTATGAGAAGCCTAATTATGGTCATCATTTAGGAAAAGTCAGTCTTGTCACAGAAAGCATAATAATGAATGCTTCTTGTTTTAAAATTAACAAAACATTTCTTTCTGAAGGTATGAAGTCTACTAGTCTGCAGGATGTCATCACTTTTATTCTTCTCTTTAAAATAATTAATATTCATGAAAATTGTATTACAAGTAATTGCAAAATTAGAGTCTTTTTTATACTGCCTTTGGATATGTTTGGTTTTTTACATGATAAACCATGCAAAATCCAGAGAAGGGTACAGGAATAAAAGATGAGTAATTCTTAGTTATGCAGGGATTATTCTATACACAAGATCAAGCTGAGCTCTTATTTACAGCAGTGCAAATAAATGGCAAATTTAGTTCTGCTCCAATTTACAGAAGAATGGTCAGGAGCTTTCTTATTTCTAGAGACTAATACATAATGTGAGAAGCCTAAGTGACAACTTACTGTGTATTCCTTGAGGGACAAGGAACACCTCCAGTAGAGGAGTCCAACACAGTACCAATGTAAGGGGCTTAAACTGGGTTTATAGGCATGGGCCTAGGCTTTACAAACCTAAAGATTCATTAGGATTAGTTTTAGGAAGTCAGGAGGATGGAAAGCAGCTTTTAGCTTTCAAAAGAACTTATATTTTAATATATTTTGTAGCAGGCTTTAGTTGATGTGTAAATTGTACCATATAATTTCAAAAATAAAAGTTTGTAGTGATTTCACTAACATTTTAAATTTCAGTTTTAATTCATCTGTAGTGTCTCTGAGTTTGACTACACACGGATTCATCATTTGAAAGAAGCGTTTTGTCCTTAACTAACTGGCAAAGCACATTGGAGGCTCATGATTTTGAAATTTCATAAAAATTATCTGTCTGTGTTTTCTTCTTGCAACCAACAATATAAAGAATTTGGAAAACAAAGTTTTTCTTCCACCATCTCAAAGGAATATCTCTTTGTAACCAGTTCTATCTGTGATGGCTGTCTGTGATCTCTCTTGGGATCAGAGTTTACAAAGATGATGCTCGGACTAGACTCAGAAAACTCTTACCCTTCCAGAATAAATTAGCAAACAAAAATACTGCTGGCAAAGAATAGGGTTTAGAAGCTAAAGTGTTAGGATAATTAAATGCATATTTCAGCTGTATTTATTTGGCATTGATTGGCTGAGGCCACTTACTGTGAAGAGTTGAATAGTTAATTCAAGTGCTAGACATCTCCTAAAGGAGATGACCTTGGGGTCATATAATTGTAACAGTAATTTATTTAGTTGAAGCAAATGAATATGTTCTCAATTAGCTTAGCAGGCATTATAATAACACTATTGGGATTTATATTTGCTTATGTCATTCTGCTGTAAGAATACAGTTATTGAGTCTGTTTGCCTGCATTTAGTTCCCCACTTCATGATTCTTCATAGAAGAGATGTGAAGGTTTTCTCCACCTGATTAATAGGTGACCAATCCCGATGCTGCAGGTATTGGCATAATCCCTCAAAAGAACTGTGGGATATTGTCCTAGGGTGATGTTTGTATCCCCATTTGTGTGTTCTGCTATGTTGGATGTTATGTTCTGTGCCTGTGAGACTGTCTCTGAAGGACAAATGTTTTGTTTTGGTTCTGTTATCAGCCTGCTCCCCCCACGACTGGCGGGACACAGAGACAGGACAGTACATAGTGTGGATTTTGGTTTTTACTGGTCTCTTTTTTGCTTGGCTCTAGCTCTGGCTTCTGCTTTTGCTCCTGCTCCTGCTTTGCTCTTGCTTTGTTTTTTTTTCCCTTTTTCCTTTCTTGTAACTACTGGAACCTGCTCTGGACTGGGACCTGAGAACACCTTGTGTCCTGCAGCAGCCATCCCCAGTGCCAGAGGGAGTGACAACAGAGTGACCACCCCCAAGAGAGACTTGCTGAATTTGTCATCTTTTTCAGAGTGGTGAAAGAGTGTTGTCATCTGGTATTGTTCATTTTGTGTGCTGGGGGTTGTTGTGCCTGTTAAATAAACAGGTTCTTTCCACTTCTCTCCGAGGAATTACTCCCGAACCTGTTGGGTGGAGGGGCTGTGTGGGTTTGCTCTCGGGAGGGGTCCCCCTTTGGAGGTTTTCTCCCAGATTTGCCCTAAACTAGGACTGCTATACAGCAGTACTACTGGCAGAAAGCAGTGCTACTTACTTAAATCTCTCATGACGATTTTTTCCCCATAATATGTATTCTAAAATTTACCCCATAAATTGGTGTCTGATATAAGGTTATTCCTTCACTGGGCCTCTTGAAGTTTTATCACAGATATTCTATTCTGCTGGGACATTTTGTTCCACTGTTTTAATCTGCTGTCAGCATAAAATTCGAAAGCACTAATTCAACTGTGCTCTACGTCAATGCTGCAATCCTTTGATCTAAACTTCCGAATGTATTTTTTAAATTTTCCAATATTGATACATTTTCAGTCTTCACTGGTTGGTGTACATGCCAAAGAATGTATCAGGCATAATCTACCTACCTGACATGGCGGCATATGATTGATTTATGTAAACTTGCAATTTAGAGCGGTCCACTATCACCAACTACCATTAGAAATAAAGCAACCATTTTGATTTTGTAGAAATAGCTCCATGAGAGTGCTGGGAAAAAAAAAGAAAGAAAAAAGAAAAAAAAAAAAAAAAAAAAAAAAAAAAAAAAAAAAAAAAAAAAAAAAAAAAGAAATACTTTCAAGGCTTGTCTTTCAGCAGTCAGAAGACTGAGTCTGTAGAGGCTCACCATGGCCAAGGAGAGGAGCCCAGCGTGATTTCCTGAGCTCTGCCAGGAGAGGTCTCTGCAGGACACACTACTACAGGAGGGGCTGGGGACACTCCCTCTGTGTGGTCCCAGCCTTCCTCTATGGCTAAAAACTCGTGATGTATGTTCCCACTCAACTGTATGGTTAAGATGTAGCATCACATGCTACCATTTATAAAAATTAGAGGCAGGTTCGGAAATACTTTAGAGTTTAGAAACAGACTAATCAAAAGTTAAAAAGTCTGAGTTGGTTTGCTTCATTTCTAATAAATAACATTCACACACCCCAGGACACATTTGAGTGAAACAAAAAGAACTCTGTCTTCCTACCCTCCTAGTGGCATTTAAAAATCATGCAAAGCACTTACCTCCATGCTTTATTCTCTTGCTTATACACATGCTTGAACATTTCATTGAACAGAGCTGTCTATCACTCAGTCTGCATAAGAATTCTTTGATTGTCATATTTCCCTAGTCTTGGGGAATCTGCTCCCACTATTTTCCTGCTCATGGGAAAACAACACATGCACACAGCACTCCCAAAAGTCAGAGGATATTTGTTGGTCAAGGAAGCTTTACATCCCCTGCTTAAAATTCCATGTGATATAGAATATCTGTCCTTCAAAATGTGCAACAGACAAAATTGTGTTTTTCTAATATTTTGCAATCAGTCGTGGTACTGAACTTAGCATGTAGATACAGATAATTTTGTAGCCAGTGCCATTTTACAAAAATTTTTAAGGAAAAGATACTTTCAAAGTTTGTTTTACTGCCCATGTCATGAAGTACAACTCTCTCTGCAGAGGTTTGGGAGAAGAGTTGTTCGGTTCTTTTCAGTCTCAAGCTCCCTCTCAGCTAGGGTAATTGTTAAGAAGAAAAATCAAATGAGAAATCTACTGTCATAGTAGAAAACATTTTAGGAGCAGTAAGCAGTATGTTTTCCATTTACTAGTCAGTGCTTTGAAAGAAATTGATGGCAACAGTGAATGAGTAACTTCGATCAGGAAACTTATATTGGTGTTGGAACATGGATTTCAGAGTCTGTCAATGGACACTGGGGCTTGGAGGTTGACTGATTTCCAAACAAGTTAATGTTTTGTTTTTGGGTTTTTTTTGGTCCCTTGAGTCTATTATGATATTTCACTGTAAAAAGATGATTTAGTGTTAGGAAAAAAATAATCCTAAAAAATCATCCTTCCTTTCCAGTAGAGCCTCATAACCTCTTAATTACTGAAAGGCAATTTTCACTCTGTCCCAGCTTTCACTCCACTCACTGTGTGAGGCCTCCTGTTGATGTTATATTAAAGCCTTTGGGCCATGACAAAGGCTATTGAATCTCACAAGTTAGTATGTACACTCACCTTCAAATTAATAATGTGTAGTCTTATCTGTGAGAGCTATGACTTGTTGCATGAAATGCAGTATTCTGTTGGTGTAAGAATATTTTCATTCAGTCTTTTGCTTCTTTGAACAGAATAATTTTGAAGATATCTTCTGTAGGTTATGAGTCCTGTTTTATTACAAGTGCTGTGATATTGTACAAAAACAGTGTGGAGCACCAAGGTTTACCATATGGATTTTACAGTGACTATTGTAATGTCTGTGTGACTGCTTTATTGTAAGCACTTTCAGTCTACCACACTCAACATTTGTTTAAATACTGGAGTGCTGAATGCTGTAGGTCCTATTTAGAGCCAATGTACGTGGGCCAAGCTTCACTGACTTGGAGAGAGTTAAATCCACTCTCCCCAAATGTGGCCATGTCCATAGCAGTAATATCATATATGAGATAATCTGTAGTCTAACACACATGTAACATGTATGTAATAGAGCAGATTCATTTCACGGCAAGCCCACTTGGTGGTGGAAAGGCTGGAAAAGACGGGTAGAGGGACTCTCTCCCTCTCTTAACAGGAAGAAGTATCAGAAAATCACTAAGATGCTTCCCCAATGCTGTGTTTCTGTGGTAAGTCTTCCAGGAACTCCCTAGCCCTGGCCACATGCGGCCAGGAGGATAGTATCCAAACAACCAGCACTGTTGCCTTCAACCTTAGTCTCTCTCACAGCAACAGCAGAGTTCTCCACCAAAATATTTGCTTTCTGGCCTCTCCACATTAAATTCTCTGGGCAAACAGTAGAAGGAAAAGATTTTCCTGCTTGTTGTGTTGGTCCATTTGCCCACGTTCTGCATTTTATGCTCACAGAAATACTGCTGAAAAAACTGTTGTCTTGGACTGTAATCAACTGCACAGGCAAAAAGGACAGATCAACAGGGAAATGATGACATATGGAAAATATGTCATATATGACATATAATATGTCACAATATCTGTGACATTTTGAGTTGTCTATTGAGAAAATTTCTCAACAGGTGTAGGTTTCCCACTGGTTTAGGTTATCTTCTATTGGCATTACTGACACATGGCAGATAAGCGTCCTTAGAAAAATCACATACCTTAGTGTCCAGATGCATGACCAGTAACCATATGAGGAAATCATCATGCTCATAGTGGAATATCAGGTTTTCTGAAGACAAAACACTTTCTGCCTCTTAGTAGAAAAGACACCCTTCATCTCTTCAGTTAAGACAAGCCTGAGATATGGGAATTCAGCATTATAGTCTTGCTGAAATGAAAGCACCATGGGTTGTATCAGTACCTTATTAATAAAATTCTGTTACTCTGATCAATTTATGCCCTTAATTTAAAGCTGAGATTAATTCCCCAAGACACTTTATGGTACCATATTAATACTTGAAAATGTCTTATAAATGTTTATTTTGTATTTGGCTTAACTATTGTACCACTAAAGAAAATGCTTCTATTGACCTTTAGAATACAAATTTGTTGGATTATCATGACTGACATATTTAGAATTACTCATTCTTGCCAAACATAGCATAACAACTTTTTAACATTCCCTTTTCTTTCCAACTGCTTCCACTTTCATTATATGAAATATAACTGTATTTTATACACCCTCTCATTGCCTAACGTGTTTTTTTCAGAGTTCGAGAAGATTTACATTTGGAGCTAAATGTTTCAGTGATTGCTCTGTTGGATTTCATTATACTAGTGTAGTTAATCAAAGCAAGTCCAGCCTTGCAACTATGATTCATTGTACGTTTTTTTGAACTTAGTCATTTATACTGAATGAATATACACATTATCACCAGAGTACCAGATTTCCTCTAACATAACACTGCACCATAGTGCCTTAGTAAACTGCTTATGCTGTGTGCACAATGCAGCTGCTTTTTTATTTTCTTATTTTTTGCCCTTTTTGAGGAATTAATTGAAAGCCACTCTCCAGGGAGTCAGGGAGTCACTGGGTGTGTAGCCAGTGCTAGGGAAATGGTATTCTATTGTGGTCCTAATGACTGCAATTTCACTATACACAGGGATATTTTCAGATCTACACACTTTGTCTATGCAGCTGGGTGGTCTGCACAACAGTCATTAACGAGAAATCCCCAAATAATCATAACATGCTCAAGTTTGGCTGATGTTTATTCAATTATGTTTATTCAATCACATGCTTAATAGTGGAGTTCAGTTACAGGCAAGAGAACCACTGGGTTTGGTATGGCTGAGAAAAGATGTTGCAGTTTCTGTTTCCTTCTCTTGGACAATCTAATCTTGATTTTGCCACTTCCATTGAGAGGTAAAATTCTTTTACCCTCCAAGAACGCTTGGAGGTAAAGATTTAGGGTAATGGCCTCTGTTAGCTAATACTTTCTAACTAATTTGCAGAGTCTTATGCTGCCTAGCATCTGTATTTAATGTGCTGGCAGAGTTGAGTTAAAGCCCCAGCAACCTCTTTTAAATGCTATAAATCAAATACACAGAGCTATTTAGCTGCCTAGAGGTGAAGATGGGTGTTTAGTAAGATTTATCTGAATGCCTAAACAGGTCAGGTACTTAATTCCCACTGAAATCGAATGACAGTACTTCAAATACCCCTGTAAATCAAGAAGCTTGTACTTCTGCCAACAATGGATTTTTGAAATGTGTTAATACTAGCACCTGCTATTGTCATACTTTTATTCTCTCTCTGGACTGAACACATGTGACAGTCACATGTTTTTAGTATAATGTGGAGGAAAGCAGTACTAGCAAAACCAGTTTTGACAAGTGTCTAGATAAAGTTCAGGCACAGCTGACTATGGAATCTCTGTATTCCTAATCTCTGTTTATGCAAAGCTGGATCATTACAGCATACTCTGTTGTGTTCACCATTTCCAATATGGGCGAAACGTACTGGCTGTTAGGAATAAGGTGTGACTGAATGAGAAGCCAGTCTGTGTAAAGAGAACAATGGTGATTGTCCACTTTGCATCAGCTGCTTAGTAAAAGTAAATGTGGCAGGAAGGCAAAAATTATTAATCTTGTAGATAATTCAGTATGTTACTGTTCTATGAAAACTGATGCCAGCTTCTAAGCTCAATTACTGTAATTTTGCATCCAGTAGGTCAAATGGATATAAATTAATTAGATACTGTTATATAAGATTTCCTTGGTTAGAAGGATTCTCCACTTATCTAAAGCCCCCCCCCCCAACAACTCCTCTGACACAGTTCCTTTTAGCTGTTGTCACAGAAGAAGTATATTACAAAGTGAGAAGTGATTTTCACCTCCTCAAGCAACCCTGAGGACAATGGTTAGAAAGCACAGCATGGAACAAAATCAATTTTGAGGATGACTATTGGATGGCTGTTGCTACTGTCATCAGCCTAGTTTGCTACTGCCTAGGAACTATTTTTCGTCTTAACAAAAGGTACCCAACAGCATCAGACAATTACAAAAAGGAGACATAGACAAATGTTATGCAAATATCTGCCCCTGGGATTGTCTTTGTGTCCTCAGTGTCACTTATCTGCCCTACTAACAGCATATTGTTAATTCATTCGCCTGTCTAAAAATGAGATTGTATATTGTGTTGGCTATGTGATAATGACAATCCCCTTTTGTGTTTGCTTTCTACAGACATTTGAATGATTGCTTTTTACTGGCACAAATGGTCATAGAACACATGCTCCCCTATCACATGCAGGGGTATTCACTAAAAACTAAATGTCATAGTCGCATGTGTAAGTATTTCTTTCAGAAGTATATGCTTGTTGTTTTACTGCATGAATAGAAAGAATACCTTGTGACTTATCTGGCTCATCACAACTAACCAGCCCAACCAAGTTGTCAAATACTTGTATATTGGTTTGGGATTAATCCACATGGTTACTTTTTTAAAATATTATTTAAAATAACAAATGAATCTGGAAAACTATGAGCTATTTGCAAAAAGAAGGCAACATGTGTCTGATGAAATATTCATTGTGAATTATTCACCAGTCTCAACTGTAGTAAGTGTTAAGATAAAAGATCTGTAAACTCATCAAACATTCAACAAAATTCACCAAGCCTGCTGTATCTTTTTTTTTTTTTTTTTTTTTTTTTTTTGGTCATGGCATTTCTGCCTATGAAAATGTATTCATGAATTTGCAAGATTCTACGTATTTTATGTTTATTTTCCAAATAAACAGTTATTCAGCAGTTAAAGCAAATCTATATTTCCAATTCATCTGTGGCGTTCTGTTTTACTGCTTTACTTCAAAGATGTACTACTGTTTCACGTAGATTAATGCTTCTTAGAACACATAGTTTTATTTCTTCCCAGTGTATATGATTTGAACAACAGAGGAGAACACTATCCAGCCTTCCTGATATTAAGTAAAAAGAATGCAAGTAGGAGGAAATAGTGTATAAATATTATCTTAATCATCCTTGTAGTTTTATAGATTAATTTACTCACATGCAGAAGTTTTTTTAACTCCACTGAGCCCTGATTTGGGGGCATACATTGTCCTCATACTGGGCGTGGGATATTTGCTTCTGGTGAAACTTTTCCCAATGTACTAGGTCTTATATATGTAAAGATAGCTGAGAACTTTCTTATGGATCCCAATACAATAAAGATACACCTTCATAGACAATCCTTATTGCAAGCACCTTGACTGCATTGTGATGAGTATAATACTTATTTTTGGCAATTTTTTTTAACATCTAAACAGTGGAATATTCAATTGTTGACTTTTCAGACCTAAACCATCATTCAATTAGATTGTTTTCTGCAATAGTAAGTTTCACCACAGAAAGTCTGACTACATAATTTCCTGATCTCTTTATAGGAAGTGATTGTATTTTATGATAGGCTAGAAAAGGGTTTATTGGGGATAGATAGCTTTAGATGGGTTTCTTGAGAGAAGAAGTCCAGCAGATCGCTTTAAAGATTCATTTTTTAATAAGAAATCCTGCATATAGTTAAACTCTGATAGGAAATACCACATGGATTTAACAGAATACCATCACCCTTTTTTTTGTAAGATATGCAAAAAATTATATTGCCTTTACCTCCAATATTAGTGAGTGGTGAATAAAATGTGACACTGAATATAAAAATACATATTTTTAGAGCATTTAATTGTGAATACACAGAATTTTTCAGACAAACACCCTGTCACCCCAGTTCTTCAGAAATCTGACTTCTGAAATCTACAAATTAAGAAGAATTAAGAAGAGGCAGGAAAAAATCCTCCTTTTTTTTTTTTTTTTTTTTTTTTAAGTACGGAAAAAAAAATGTCTGTCTAAACATTTTGGAAGATACTTACAGTGTATACACAAACCTTAAAGCAACAATTAGTAAGATGGAGAAGAAGGCATCTTGTTGATCTGTTGAGTGTTTGAGTGTTTTGTTATTGGTCATTTTTGTCTGTTGAAGATGTTCTAACATTTTACTGTCAATGACAACAGGATCCTGGAGTTGGGATCACTCCAGCATTGTTAGCATTTACTAGGATAAATGCGGGCCACATTTCTAGATGCAGCCAGGAGCACTAAATGTGAAAAGGCATTTTTCCTAGCCAACATAGTTAAGTGCTAGTTCCCAGTATAGTATATCCAGGCACTTGAGCACATGAGGGTGTATTGGTTGCTTGTTCATTTGTTCAGATGTATTTATTTAATTAATGTCCTCTATAAAAATCAAATACTTACAAAGTGCATGAGGAGTTCTCAGGTGGGATGAATCACCTTTATCTTGTTCCACCTTCAGTAATCCTGCTATTTGACTCATGATAGGAGAATAAATCTCGCTTATCAAAATTACATATTTGAAAATATCTAATGGTACAGAAATGTTTGTTACTAATTTTGGATTCAAGGTATATGTACATATATGAATGATCATTTCAGATAAAGTAATTTTCACTAAAATTGACTGTAACTTAAGAAAATGCTATTTAAAAAAAAAAAACAGGCTAAGCACCACCTGTATTCTCTGGTTTACTATGTGAAATGGGAAGCACATCAGAATATACCTCAGGGTATTAAAAGCAATAATCTCATCAACTTCATGTCAGCATACTACAAAAGGTTTGCTGCTATGACTACATCAGGACTGAAGTGAACAGGAAAATCCCTTTAAAATTATTAGAGGTTTTAATGATGAAGTTTTTAAAATGAACCTAACCTGAGAAGAGACAAGTCATGTCCATGTTATAAGCTTCATGAGGTGAAAAGTCTACTGAACACTACTTGAATGCACAAAATTGTTGAGTTTCCTGCCATTTTAAAGGCTACATTTTAAAAGTCAGGTTTATACAGGAGGTACAACTGCAAACCAACATGAGCAACAGAGGATAAGAAGAGATGAACAGCTCTCCTAAATAATGTTTAGGAAAAAGGGGAATTTCTAGAGCTGTAGGGTTTTCTTTGGAGGCAGTACTGTTCCTTGATATTACCAGAAAAAGGCGACTTCGAGGATGAGTGACTCAATGTGAACGACTATGAAAACTAGCCCAGGCTATGGCATTATAAAATGGGAACAGAAGAATTTAATGCAAGGTCAGCAGGTGAGTGTCTCCTTGTGAGGTTCTCACAGTTGACCTCACATATGAAAACTGTCTGTATATGCTTTATGTGAGTCAATTGAAAAATTCATCTGACTTAATAATCAGCACCTCCTTGAGTCCTTTCTTGAAATGGGTCAAGGGATACAGGAAATAAAGAATGCCAGATAGAGAATAAATAAAGAAAGAACAGAAGAAATTAGTCAATGCAATTATATATTTTGGTTATTTTACAAAAAAAACAACCCAACAAATATGCAAAGCCAAAACATCCCAAGAATACCTTGCATTTATTTATTTATGGCTTAGCTTTACTTGTTTCTTGTAGTCTGTGTTGCATTATTATTACTATTAGTTTATTATTATTTCATTTTTCCAGAAAAGCACATCTTTTTTCTCACTGATCCAGGGGAAAGCATGCTTAAAGGTAAGCTATTTTTGCAGTGTTTAGCCCTTTCTGTCATATTCTTTTGATGTGTGTATATTAAATTAAATGTCTAAGCTGCAAAATTATTTTCGCAATGTAAAGTTTTTCTTAGTTCTAATAAAAGATAAAAGACAAAAGTGTCACCAACTGTTACTGTAACTGTTACTTCCTGGTCCAACCATCCAAAAGCCACTCTGGCAGTCACTCCCATGCCATGCCACCAGGACCGGGACTGAGGCCCCTTTGCAGCTACACCGTGCACTCACTCAGAACAGGTTTCCTGACTGGCGTGACCCCACACTTCCACAGCAGGATCTCAGACATCTTGATCCTTAAAATATTTTAATCATGGCACAATAACTAAATTAAAAATAACAGTTTGAGACGGGTGCCTGTGAATAGACCCTGAACAAAGGATCCCCTGGGCTTTATACCCTCACAGTCTAAGGAAATGAAAATCTGTGACTCCTCTGCTCCTGCTCTCTCAGTGTCCACCCACTTGGCCAGGCCCCCGAGCCCTTTCTTATGGAAAGGATCAGCAGTTTCCAGCCTGTTGCCAGCCTCTTTGCTGCCAGAGGTCAACCTGCAGCTCCTACTGCAACTGCACCCACAGCTATCGCCACTGAGCATATTCCTTAAAAACCATCACCCTCTTCCATCCTACACACTTTATCCTAGGCATCATTAAACTGGGTTTAATTTCTATTTATTTATTTTTCTCCAAATCTCTTGGGCCTTGTGCATCATTATCTTCAATGAACATCTTCAGTAAACAGGACATTTAAGTGTATTTGTGTTGTTCTGGCTTGTTGCAGTTCTTTAACTGATTGGATCACATGCTGCTTTGATCATTTAAAAGAGAAAAGGTTTTTACAGCAAAATATGCTGGAATGTTTTTGCAGTAGCAGACTAAGGAGAGAGTTGTATTTATTTTGTTTATTTTCTCAGTGATGTATCAGTTTTCAAACACCTTGGAGATTGTGGACTCATTCTGCCACACACATGCATACCTTCTGATCATCTTGAATTTGAAAGTTCAAGGTTAATCACTTCCATTGCATAAAGAATTCATTTTTCCTTATGATAAAGAATCTTCCGAGGTTAATTTAAAAATGCACCTGAATCACAGCCTGCCATGGAGTACTTCAGGTTACATCATACATGATCTTGAACTTCAAATCTCTTGGTTTGCTGCTAATGGTATTACTGATACATACAGACAAGATTGGTTCTTTCTGCCTTCTTGACAGTTCTGTAACTTTGTATTAATCTTCAGGTTTGAATATGAATATACTGTTCCTCTGATGAATTTGGCAACATTAATAGTAACTTGAAAATTCTGCCATAATAATAGAAAGAAATGAAGTGATTGTTTTGAGCAAATCCGTGCATGCTTGCGTAAAACAACAGATCAGAATATTGAAGACTGGTCCTACATCATTGTCATGGTTTGACGCTGGCACAAGGCCAGTGTCCCCATGAAGATATACTGTCCCTGGTGCTTGCTGTGAGATGTGACCAAAACCAGAGCAAAACAGTTTCTGATTTAGAAAGCAAAAGGAAAGAAGAACTTATAATATATAAGGAAGACACATACAGAAGAAGATGAAAACTTTAAAAAAAAACACTCTTCCTCCTCCCCCCACCCTAGTTTTCAACACAATAAAACAAACTAAAAATTCCCAATCAAGTTACCACCTTTCAGATAATTAATCCTCAGTCCATTACCACCTTTTTGATAATCAGTACTCAGTTCATCAAGGAGAGATAGGAGTCCTTCGTGCACCATATCGTGACCTCTTCTTCCATGTCCAGTGCTCTCACCACTGTGCATGGACCAGAACTGCTTCTAGGGTTTCTCTTTTTTAAAGATGCTTTGGTCAGTTCCAAAAAAAACGACAGCTTTTCAAATTCTGGGACACCAGTCTCCCCCAGATTTCACCCCCTGGGGCCGAGGGGCCTTGAGAACAGAGATCTTCCTCTCATCTCTGTTCATACAACTTTTTACTGTCCACTTTTGGCTCCAAGCCAATGCTTCTCCCCAGATGCAGTCTCTATGTCACAAAAAAAAAAGTCCGTCCATGGCTTTACAAGAAAAGTCCAGCCAAAGGCCACTCCATCATCTCCTGCCACTTAGGATTTTTTTCAGTATTTTCTGATAATCTTCCACTTGCACGAACTTTCATTATCTCTGCTTAGTTCTCTCTACCTTCCTTCTTCAGATTCAGGAGGATTAGCATTTATAAAGTTTCCATCATCTACAAAAAGGGTTAAAACCTTGGGCTGTGCCTGCCCAGAACTCCCACAGCAAGTTGCCAGCACCTCTCGAGCCTCCTCCTCTTCACTCCTTCGGCCGTGCTGCCCGGCTGCTGATAGCAAATTTCAAGGTGGCACAGACACAGTCTCTCTGTCTCTCTGTCTCTCTGTCCCTCTCTCTCTCTCTCTCTCTCTCTCTCTCTCTCTCTCTCTTTCTCTCTTTTTCTCTCCCTCTCTCTCTCTCTCTCTCTCTCTCTCTCTCCGGGGGGGGAAGGAGGCTGCCTGATGCCTCTCAAGGTTCTTGCACTCTCTCCACCCTTCCATCCTGCAGGATCTTCCTCTCCCCTCTCTGCCCAAGGCTCCGTTCTACCTCGCCCAGGCCGCATGGCTTCCCCTGCCCCGCCCAGCCCGCAGCTGGGCAGGGGAGGCCTGAACTCCCTCACGGACCCGAACCAAGAGAGAGTTCTCCTGGGAGCCCTCTGCTTTTAACCCGCTGTGTTCTCAGAGGCGGATCCTTGTCCTCAGTGGCCACACTAAGTGCCAATATTCAAACCTGAGCACTCATTGGTTTGACCACTGAATTCCAAAAATCACTCATTTCCTTTTCAAACCACCACAATCATATGAGGATTTTGTTATGTCTCCATATGTAGGAATTGAAATTAGATTAGCATTGATTTGGGCTGCCCACTGTAAATCAGCATGCTAGTAGCAGAGAGAAGTGAGTTCGGTCACCTTTGCTCCACTGCTCTGCCCTCATCCCAACTACTAGATATAGATACCAGCTAGCTTTTTTTGCCATGTGTTTTATAATAGTCATATCCCATAAAGTTCCAATTATTGGTAGGTGACATTACACCACATTTTCAACTTGAGTTTTCTAGTGAAAATCCAATCGGTTTTCTTTTTGGGAGATTGGTCCACAATCCAGAAGAAGTGAAGTTTTAGAGTCAAATCTTGAAAAAAAGGAAGATGAAGATCTACATGAACAGTGCACGCTCTCTCTCCCACTTGTGCGTGGGCATTTCCTCACCTGTCTCTTGCTTGCAGCTCCAGTAGCACAGACTGGCACTTTTGATAATTTCTTTGCATATGCTACTTGGAGCCTGTGCAATGAAATTCTAAATGCACAAACATGGTTGGTTATACTCTTTCTATGTGGATATTCAATTAATATTAGCAATGAATCAATGAGTTTTCTTTTGTATTGATTCTCTAGAATGTTTTGGGTGAGCTTCATATCTAAGCACGGAGAATCTGAACAATGGTAATAAATCCAAATGGTATGTTTTTACTCTAATTTTGCTCAGCTAGAAGTAGCTGCTCAAGACAGAGAATCAGAGAGTGAATACTTGTGGCATTCGGTCCAGTATATATAAAGCCTTCTTTCTCAGGGATTTCAACAGCATTAATTAATTCTCATCATCCTGCTGTGTGTAGCTAAAATTTTTACTATCCCCATTTTATAGATGGATAAAATTAGTCATATAAAGGTTAAGTGATTTGTGCAAGGTCATGTAGTAACTCTGTAGCAGGGCTGAGAACAGAATTAGAAGTCACAACCTGTGTTACCTTGGGCTAATGACAGGTCCACATGCCATGTGTTATCCTTTCATAAATGACACATACTCAGACAAGGGCTGACTATAAATTAAGTATTTTAGAGATTCTTTATATAGCTCTTTATATTGTATGTATCATAAAGGGGTTCAGGTACACCTGATGAAACACTGGATTCTCTGAGTTGAGAAACAGCCTTGTCCAATTGCATATTATATCATATGCATATGAGATGCATAATTTACATGGGCAAAATGAACTGTATACCAAATGCTCAGTTGATCCTAGTGCTTGTTGAAAAAAAAAAAAAGTCTGTGTACTAGACTGTAGGGGAGAACAAGTCAACTAGATTAGGAGACTGAAAACAATTTCCATGGGAGCATCTGAAATGAAATCCTTCCTTCCATCCTTAAGAGACCGTGACTGCCTTGTGTAGGAAGAAAACTGTAAGTTCTTACAGGGTCCACAATGAGCAGATTTTCCAAATCTCTGAAATAATGCAAATAGTCAAGAAAATCTTCCATTGCTGCAAGACATGGTTTCCTACAGCTGCCATCAATGCTGAAGCTAACACAACTCTCTCATCTATATAATTCAGCAGTAATTGTATAGCTCTGGGATAGACATTACACTTCTTGCTTCAGCTTGTCACTGAATAAAAAATGTGTCTCTGTTAAATGACATTGCTATGACTGGACTTGCAGTGGTGGGGTGGGGAAACCATGACATTCAAGACATTAATTTATGAAGAGGAGAAACTATGTTTGTCAGTTTCAGATAAAGCTTATTGTTCAACCTCAAGAGAACAGACAAGATACAGATCCCTAATAACCTTGCAATTTAAAGTAAAACAAAATGGGAGGGCAGCAAAAACAGGAAGGAAAATGTCACTGCTATAAAATTATTTAGATTTTACTTAAATGTAATTAAAATTAATTACATAAGAAACTGACTGAGTTACTAATTAGAAATAAAGTGTCAGATAGCACTATTGCAGGAGGAGGTAGTCAGAGGTCAGTGATGTATTTTTCTAGTTTGCATTCTGATGGTACTCAAAAAAGTCATCAAGATAAGGACTGAGTTATCATTTTTCCTTTTTTTTCTGATGTGTATTGTACTAGACACAAGGAGAACACACAATAAGAGCAGTCCCTGCCCAAAAGACCTTACAGTCAAAACCAGTGGGGTAATAAAAGGGTAAAGTAGTATCTCAGAGGTTTCATTTCCTTCACTTTAAAAAATTCATTTATTGTCATTTTTATTACAGTAACGAGAAATGAGAAAGTTTAAAATGGCTGAGGGAGATGAAGAAACAGCAGAAAATTAATTAGAAATGAAAGAGGACACCAGAGTGGAGGTGTGGCAGGAGGGCTGAAAGTCAAAAGCAGAATAGGAGAGAAAGGATGGAACTTAGCTGGCAAGCAGGGAGCTAGATGAAGCTAGGTACGTATTTTAGAGCAGTTGTGGGAAAGGGGCTTCCCTATGAAATTTGAAAAGGGCAGGGACTCTCAGAAGACTCCCTCTTTTGTACTACATTGTCCTAGTGATGAACACCACTAATAGCGTGTATTACAATTAGCAATGGCAGAAGCTTCAGCTTAGTTCTGGTGCTGATGTTTTGGTTCTCCTGGTTACAAACTACTTTTGACCCTTCCAGCATATAAACCAGCCCCCAAACTGTCTGCTTCCATTATTTTTAACAATTGCAGAGATGGTCTATTGTTGGGGTGATTTTATTTCATCAAGTGGATTTGGTCAAAAATGTTTGGGGGCAAAATGGAGGATGCTGGTGGGAAGGGAGGTGTGCAGTTAATTAATTGATTTGAGGCCTGTAAGATCAGAGATAAATCACGACTGTTACCTTCTCATACCATTGCATTACCAGCCATTACTGAATGACATGGTGCAGAAAGGCTGTTAGAGAAGGCTAATGCCTATACAGCCAGTGTAATGAAGAAATGGGAGATTTAGGCACAGGAAACCACAGCTCCAACAGAGGAGCTGAAAAGATATAGATAAGATTAGTGACATATGTAAAGGCACAGATAATGTGTGACAGAGTCTGCCCAGCTGAATAGGCTGAAGCCAGCAGTAATAGGAAGTCCATGTTCTCCCTAATCCTCCCAGATAAGCTGTTCCATCCAGAATTATCAGCCAACAATCTTCAGGGTATCAGGCTGAAAATGAAGTTTCAGACTGCTTTGATTCCTCATCCATAAATGAGAAAGTGCCTGAAGGATCTTTATTTATTCTCGCTCCCTTCGAAACACTCTTCAAAAAGTGCCAATATACTAGCAACAGATGCATAAAGCCTCGCTTACTTTGATTGACAGAACATGATATAAAGCAACTCTCACTTGACATTTCAGTTTCATAAGACTTCAAGCAAGTGTATGTGTGTGAGTAACTTTAAAACTTCACAAGGAAAGGAAAGAGGATGTACACAAACTTCAAGAAAATGTTTTCTGAGTGGAGTACAACACTTCCCTTGTTTCAAGATCTTGTATGACAAGTAATTTCAGTGTACTGTTTCAGTCTTGTGTTTATTAAATGCCTGCAATATTTGCCTGTTGTTTTTTGTAAACTTTCATAATAATTGATATAAATGTCCCCAGGAAATATGTTTAAATTGACAAGTTAAAGGAGTTAAGAAAAAAATTCAAAATATGAATCAGCATGAAGAGAAGTATGGATTCATGGTTTTTTTTCAAACAAATTAGAATTACCAAAAAGGTAAAGGAAGAATTTTTGCTGGGTTTCGTGTTTCTGATCTGTACAGGGATGAAGGGAGAATGCTGGAAACCACCCACAGCATGCCTGTTTTCCTGATGTAACTACTGTAATCTGACTCCCCTGAGGAAGTAATCTGGGCAATGGTTATGAGAAATATTTGCACAGTGTCCTCATTAGTTTTTATGCTTTAATATGTTTTTCTATTTTTACACATGGTTTGCCTGTAGCTTACAGTGACAATATATTCTAAATACGTGAACACTCCGGAATACTGACAAAGCTTGGGCATTAAACAATTTGTACCTGGAGAGAAAGAAAACTACTTGAAAGAATGTATAACCCTCAGCCCTTTATGATAGGATGCGTCTGTTCTTCCTAATGAGGAATGCTTTTCACCTCTGAAAGAAGAAACCAAAAACCCCTGTGTGTAAGTGTTTTTGGGGAAAAGAACAGAAACACGATCAAAGGGAACTGGCAGGTTTCTTACTTTTTATTTACAATGGGCAACCAAGATAATTAAATAAAATACGACTAGCGGAAGAACATTAGAAAAGGGAAATTGTTCCTGAATATTAACAGGATACTTCAAAGAACAGGTGAAGAAATGTAGATGAAGCATCCCAACTTTTCTTTCCATTGGTTCCACTTCCCCTAAAAAAGCTGTAAATTACTTGCCTCCAAACCTTAAAAAGTACTGTTTGCACCTGTTAATCAATTGTCAAAAAACCCCCTTAATTTTTGTAAAGCAACTAATATTTCAGAATACTAATTATAAGATAAAATAATAAACAACTATTCTTTTCAGAAATAATAATAATTTTTAGATATTGCAAGACTTTTTTAGGCACTAGCTTTTCCAATGCTACTAGCATAATTTTTCTATTTCGTCTTGCTCCTGCTTGATGCTATTACGTGATTGAAATGTCCCATGCTGTCTATTTCCTACAGCGAAAAGAGTAAAATTGAAGATTTCTTTCTAATACTTATTGCAAAACAGTTACATTTTCTGGAAGCATATGCGACCTTCGAGAACACTAAATACATTCCTCATTGGTTCTCCTTAGTGTTTTGCATTTTCCATTTTAATTTGTTCTATTGACATGACTGTAAAGAATTCTCTGTACTATGTTGGTTAACCTGTTCTGAAGAGTGGAAGCAGGTCATTACCAAATCACTTACAGGAATACACTCTAAAACCAATGCCCCTGTGGCTGAATGCAGGGACAGTACTAACAGAAATCTCCAACCCAAGGAATCCTCTGGGAAAATTTGGAAACGGGAATGAATCTAAGTTAAAGCAGAATTAGAAAGGAAAAGCAGTAAAAGTTAGAAGAAAGGTAAGTTTGGAAATGAATACTTCATCTTCAAATACAAACAAAATGTGTCTTGTAATTTCTTCTGTCTTGGGTTGCAGTGCAAGATGTGACCAGAAACATGTATTCTATCACCATCTGTTGAAACTGAGGTGGGGGGTAGGGATAGGGTAATCCTCTTTTGATGGGCCTCTGCTAATGTTAAAAACCAGGTGGGGGAGTTTTCTTTAGCTCTTCCAGGACCTATCCTCCATTGAGAGAGATATCTTCTGCTAATGGGCCATTAGAGTCTCATTTCATGACTGATAAATTTACATCATCCCATTGGGAGATGCTCCACCCAGGGGGAGGAGCCAAGCATTCCTACCTGGATATAATCTGACATTTGGGGCATCAAGACAGTCTTTTCCACTGGGTTCTCAGAGAAAGACCAAGCCATCTACACCACCACGGGACCTTCAGAGGAAATCTACACCTTTCTACAGGATCCTTGCTTCAACAGAACAACTTCTGCTACTCCAGGAGGACTGCAGCCACCATTTGATTGGACTGCTACCAACACCCTGACCCACAGCGTGTCAGGTTGTATTCTGACACTGTCAGTGTGTTTGGTTTTTGTATTAGTGCATTTTTAAAAATTTTAATTCTCCTAAAAAAGAACTGTTATTCCTATTCCCATATCTCTGCCTGAGAGCCCCTTAATTTCAAAATTATAATAATTCAGAGGGAGGGGGTTTACATTCTCCATTCCAGTGGAGGCTCCAGACAGCTGTCATTCAAACCAATGAATCTTCTTCCCTGTCCTTCACTACTGGGCCATTCAAATCTTTTCTGAATTCCTAAAACTGACAACCCAGAAAACAGGATATCTATGCCCAGATTTTCATTACAATATAGTGTAGAAAACCAGAAAAGTAGTTTTATTTCTGCACTCTTAAGTATACAGGAGTAGGAAAACTGTCCTGTTACTAGACTGATGTTTGCTGAAAGATAGCAAGAAGGAAAATAAACTAAATATTTACAATGTTGAGTGTCCAGGTGAACACTGCAGAACAGTGTGGGGAGTAATGTCCACATTCACGTTTGGAGCCATGAGACTCAAATACAAGTCCCACCAAGCTCAGTAGGTATTGTCCTTACTCAAATGACCTTGGAACCAAAATCCCTTTGATATAGCTTTAACCATTTTATCAATTCAATAAGTGGACTTCAACAGATGTTGGCCTTTTTAATTTACAGGTGGTAGCCATTGTGAATGGGCTAAAGACAAGTCCGTAGGCATTGCTTAATAATTTTTCTCAGCTGCAGATGATTCTCTGTACATTGCAGCTATATGTTTGTCTGTGGATATGGAAAAATCCCTTCAAGTACCATATTTATTTTTAAGTGAACAGTATTCCTCAGCCATGCTTTAGGATGAATTTCAACTGGCTGAGAGAAAAGGCACATTTGGAAGACTGCTCTTTGTGTACTAGTGAGTCCCTGCTTTGCCCATACATCACATGAGAGAGGGCAAAACAAAAGAAAAGAGATTAAGGGGAAAAGGATAGGTCCTGTTGATTTCAAACAGCCAATTGAAGATATTATTTTGAGGACAAACAGAACATTGAAAGGATTAAGAAATTTCTTGGGTTTCTCAATGCCTTATGGCAAGGCTGTTTCCTCCATGTATAGGAGTAGGTTAGACAATGAGGTGAAAGCTTCACTTTGAAAAGTAAACCTCCACTTGTTTGTACTGCCCAAATTTAGTTAATGTTACTGATGTCCCAATGTCATCTGCACAATGCAAAACACTTTCTGGAAGTGCCGACATGCTGGCACAACCAATATTAAAAAAAACCCCAAGCAAAATAAACCAACCAACCAACCAAAAAAAAAAATAAAAAAGGAAAACACAAACAAACAAACAAAGAGGACCTCAGCAAAGAGCTAAAGAGTTAAATAATTTGAAATACCACACAAAGTGCTCCCACAGTTTTAAAATGTTAATCAGTTATGAAAGTGTAAGTCATCCCCTGCTGACAAAGAAAATGAACACAGGAACAGATGAAAAATTGGAGGTTCTGAATTAAGAATCTGTGTGGCTTTTCATCAACACTTGGTAGGCAATCCAAAGACTCAAGCCTGTCATCTAGCAGACTGGCATACAACTCTGCATTTTGCATTATATATGCATTCAGAACCATGACACCTACCTGCGTTTCTGTGGTAGCCGTTTTTGCTATGCAGGTGCTGGGTATGACAAAGGAGAGCACTGAGACATTTAGAGGTCTCTCTGAAAGCACCTGAACTCACTGATTGCTTTCATTGCCAATTACCATGATTCTAACATAGTCCCAAGGGAAATATCACCTGCCCTACATCCTTTGCTCTGGCTGATTTAGCTCAAGTGGAATAAGAGACAAAGAGAAACGGAAGCTGTTACTGCTCTGTGGGTACTTGTAGAGGGAGATCCTGGATTCCCATCCTGCCACAGAAACTTCTGTGCAGAATGAAGGGGAGATCTCTAAATTACATCCACTTTACCTTGCAATACAGGTGCAAAGAGATTCTGTCATTATTTTGTTTTGAGTTACCTTTTTTAGTTTTTGGTGTTGGTTTTTTTTGGGTTTTTTTTGGTGTTCAGCCTGACTGTCTTGATATTTTTAGTTTTTAGAGCTTAACTTGATAAAGTACAGCATGAGTACAGAGGATGATTAATTTTGAAGGACCAAGATGACAAGAACCCCATTCAGGGGGTAAGTCTTCCCTATAAGAAGTGCATGGCACAGTCTTTTTCTGTAGATCATCTATTATAACAAAGGCCGGAGAGAAATAAAAGACCAGCAAATACACAGCATATTTTTCTTGTTTTGCTGCAGTCAAAAAGATGCCTTAAACTGCTTGCACAAAGACAAAAATACACAAAACAGACTTTTCTAATTTTAAACTGGCATTCACTTTCTGCTTGTTTATTTTAAATATGTTGCATTTTATAAATTCAAAACTTGTAAGCTCAGAGTGGGATGCCTCTCATGGCCCCAAGCAAACATCTCTGATTTTAACATCCTATTATGCATGGATGAAAAGCTAAGCTAATAACTAATTTTCACCCTCACAACACAGCCATCTCTGACAAGATTAAAACCGATTGTTTCTGAGGGATGTTTACTAACATAAGCGCAAAGTGGACAAGTGGGCAAGTCAGGAGACAAAGTGTGATCCTGCATTAAAATATTAGAACCAGGCAATTTTGGCACTGCACATATGAAAATACACGACATTCAAAAGAGAGGAAAAGACATCGACAGAGACCTCATCATATTAATGAACTAAAAGCAACAGAGGAAAAGACTATGAAGGAAATTTTTAAATGATTTATAAATGAGCATTTAGTTTCATACAGTCTGTGAATATTGCACAATCTTTCTTCATCTTTATGCCCAAACAGGATGGGCTGTATATCACCACAGCATATACCAGAGTGTGTGTAACAACTATATAACAGAGAATAAGTGGTATCTCTCTTCCTCATTCATATGAGCACACATACAGAAATTTACCTTCTTATAGTGAAATAATGTAAATATTTTTCATCTTGCTAAATAGAACCACTTAAGGAGCTCTCAATAGAAACAGAAATGTTGTATCTTGTCATGTAAACCATTCATTTGTTCAACTTCTTAACAACTGCTGTAGGTGCCCTGCCTTTTAGCTTAGAGAAAATATGTATCTGTGGTCACTAAAGACACTATGGTACTTTCTATGGAGATGCTTGTGAATGTCAGTGTCAAAGTTAAACTGTAGCTGGGATGTCAAGGTCCACCTAAACTTCCCCATGTGGTTTGTCTGAGGCTGTTCTCTGTTTCCTTTCCTCTCCAGGAAGGCCATACAGTAATGGTCTGAATAGCCTAATAAATACCTCATTTTGCCTTGTGCTGTAGGCGACTGCATCTCAGTGGAGAAATTGAAGATTAATTATACTCATCCATGTTTTCCTAGTTTTGTTTTGTTGTTGTGTTTTATTTGATAAGGGTTTGGGTGTTGGGGTTTTTGTTGACTTGTTGTGAGGAGACAATGAGTTTCGTTAGGCCTCAACCATGGCTGTCAGAGGCACATGGGGAAGGGTCTGCACAGATGCCGTGTCCAGGAGGCAGCCGGCAGAAGATGGAGGGAAGCCTTGTCTCTGGGGAGACTGCCTGGCCCCCAGCTCGTGTCTGGCATGGGACAGGCAGTCAGCAGGGGAACCCCGCAGACACTGTATCCAAAGACACACTCCAGACAGATGGCAAAAGGTCTCCACCCACGGACTGCTCTGGGACATTGGGCTGGGACGATGGTCTCCTGGCAGCAGGTGGGCTTTGAGAGGAGATGGGGGCATAAAAAGTAACTGCACCAGAAGCTCTGGGGCTGTTCTGCCCCTGGCCTTTTTGACCCTTTGGGGGCTTTTCGAACTTGCTTTTCGAGTCCTGCCTTCTGGCTCTCCTGCCCTCGCCGGCTCTTGCTCGCCTCCCGCCTGTCCTGCCTCCCTGTGTCCCTGCCCAGCGCCCTGCCTGCTTCGTCCCAGCGTCCCTGTCCCTGCGTCCAGCCCTGCCCGCCTCCCAGCCTGCCCGAGCCCATCCTCGTCCTTGCCCAGGCTCCCGGGCTCCTGCCCGATCCCCCTCTCCCCGTGTCCCCTGCCCAGGCTCCCGGGCTCCTGCCCGATCCCCCTCTCCCCGTGTCCCCTGCCCAGGCTCCCGGGCTCCTGCCCGATCCCCCTCTCCCCGTGTCCCCTGCCCAGGCTCCCGGGCTCCTGCCCGATCCCCCTCTCCCCGTGTCCTGTCACCACGGTGCTGTCCCCAGGCAGACAGCGGCACAGCCCCCGCCTCGGGCCCTTGGACGGCTCTCCCCGACCTGCGGGGGCAAAGCCCTATTTTCCCTCTCCCGGTCCCATTTTAATTCCTCTTGCTCTGGCTTTTCTAGCCTTCTTTAGCCGGGTAACTTCTTTTTATTTTGTCTTTTCGTTACCAATAAATGGTTCTCAGATACAACGTTTGCCTCGTTGGGCTTTAATTTCGTTCCTGACCATCTATTATTAAAAGAACTCATCAGTGTTCCCACACTGGAATGTGATGCCTGTCTTTTGGCTTTTTTCTCCTGAAGTGCTGTGTACCTTTGGAATTCCACTGAGATTTCAAGGCTGTAAAAATTCTCTTACTCATTATCATTACTGGCAACACGAAGATGCTGTTTAAGTAGAAAACAAGGCTAAAAGTCCTGAATAAGAGAAATGACATCGAGAAATTCCCCTGATAATTCCTGATGACTGCAGGTGAAATTTAACTCTAAGGCTGACACATAAATTGATATGGGCTTTACTAGACACTGTGCAACTTGTGATGTATCTCTTAGTGGCAGAATAGATAACAAGATCAATTGCTCATTTCAGCTGAAGAGACAAGAGTGGCTTAGACACAAAAAACAAAAACAAAAAAGGTAGTGTATATTGCCTGACCAGTACTGAGTTTATGAGTTTACACCACTATATAAAAAGCAACTGCAATTTTTATCAATGCAGTTAAGCTAGATTTAAATTAACTCTGATCTCCATGGCAGTGTAGCTGTAGAGATGCAAACTTAACTGGTTAAAGGCATGAACCATACACATTTGCTTATGATTTGCACCTTGCACTGAGCTCTAGAGCCACTGTAACCCTATTTGTTATTCAAGTAAGTTATTCATAGCAGAACTGAGCATTTCTTTCAATATTGCTGTCACACCTGGAGTGTGAATTTTTTTTGCCTCTGTTTGAGTGGTACAACCATCTGGAAAACTAAACTAGCTGGCTTGCTGAGGATTACCCATTTGTTAAAGCACCTTCCCGGAGCATGGCCCACAATACCTTCAGTTCTTAGTGATCCCACAGAGTCTCAGGTAGTCAGCAATGACAGAACATTTTTATATGGCTCTAATTTATGCCAAACTCAATCTCGCCTCTGCCGGTCCCAGAATCACAGGATTGTAAACATATCTATGGCATTCAGGCCATGCTTTTCCCACCTTTCCTTGTAGTTCAGGCAGACAAAGGGCTTATCCACCAACTCTACACCTACGGTTAAACTTGAAAAAAATCTCTTCTTAAACAATATAGAAATTGGACCTAAAAAAAAAAATAGTTTATATTTAGAATATTGTAGATGAGAACTGAAATCTGAAAGCCTAGGACAGCAACTTTAAAAGGTACCCTTTCACTCTTTTCCCTGTATTTTTTTTTTTCCTTTTACTCAAGAAAAAATAATTTCTCAGGGAACAAAACACACTTATTTATAACACAGTATATAAGCTGTTCAATCTACCCTCTACCAATAGAAACAACAAAATTTCTACTCAGAACACTGAACAAGAATACATTAAAAACATGACATGGGCCCTTCAGAGGTTTTCAATTATTAGTTTTCTTGCATTGCACAAAAGTACAAGCTGCCATTGTATAGTGGCTTTTTAAAATTCAGAGTATGAAATAGATGAGTTTTGTCCATATACAGCTGTTAAGCCCTACCACTGCAAGATGTAAACTCTCCCTCTTTTTAATCTCCTTGCTTCTTTAATAATTCCTGAATACTACAGTTTGCATAGATGGAAAATATAACAAAGAAAAGCATCTGAGCCCAAGGAGAAGGATATGGATCTTTGGGATGCTCTATTTCTTTTCCAGGCTATGTCATTAGCTCCCCATGTTGCCACAAACAGGTCATTCTGTTCAGCTACTTCTGGCTCCCTGTTATGTAAAGAGTAACAAGACCTCTCATCCATGTTTAAAAATTTTCTAATGAAATAATATTGGATTTATCTATTAAAAAATTGCACTGATTCTGAAATTCAAGACTGAAATCTGTAAAAGTACTTCTACTGAAATATAATTCATTATATTAAATATTATTATGAGTAAGAATTTAAATGCAAATAATTATGTATAATTTATTTATATTGGCACTTCTCATCAAGTGTATAATATGCTTCTACTTCATAATTTTATTTAAAGTTGACAGTAAAGCCAAATGTACTTGTCATCTGAATTTGGTCCTGTTGTTGGAGGCAGCCATGTCTTTGAAAGTCTGCTAGTGTGGTAATAGATTCTAAAAAGTGCCTGGTAATAAAATATGTTTGTGAACTTTGCCCAGGACATAATTATTTATTAAGTTCTTTAGACAGGGAAAAAGTATAAAATTTATAAAACCATAGTCTTTAGTCATAGGCCAGAGTCTTGTTGTACACAGAGTTCAGAGATTCCTGCTATGTCTTTCAGCTTCAAGTAAAGACATCCTTAACCACAGTGACTGGGAACAGTCTCCACACTTTCATAGGAATTAGTACCTCCAGCATAAGAAAGTGAAAAAACCCAGCTTAAGATATGGTGTTTGTCACATAAACCTTTCCAAGATTGCAGGAATATCGCAGTGTCTGAATTTGTCTTGCACTTTCATAGTCAGCCAATCCTGGGAATATGGTATAGGACATATACCTTGTTTAAAATTCATACAATGCATGTTTGGCTTGCGATGAGTACTTTCTGCAATTAATGCGGCAAGCAGTTTATTGTCAAAGAAGTTAAAAATAATTGTATGACAATGGTAGACTCTTAAAAAAGAATTAGTTCTTACCAAAGCTGCCAAAACAGCAAATAGCAAAAATGTGAACATCTCAATATATTTTCTAAAATATTAGCAAATGTGCTTTAGAAAAACTCTGTAGAGATTGGTGTAAAAACAGAAGTACTATGTTGATATGCTTTCAGCCATATGTTATGTTGTTTTATTTTTCAGCACATGTCATCAACAGTTTTCTTTTGATATGATCAAAGAACCATACACATTCACTCAAATAAGGTATAAAGAAATCTGTGCTTCTGTTTTTCTTTAGTTTTCAATCCTTCATTTTGTCTGTTCTCTAAACAAGAAACCAGGAGTGTTCTCATGGTTAAGATGTGTATCAATTAAAAGTGAAGTATGTGCTAGAGGAACACTAAAAGCTTCAGGACCTTTCAGATATGCATATCAATGGTAAGAACCTGATTACACTCCAGGGACATACTCTCAGTTGTCACAAAAGGAAAAATAACTGGATTAAATGGAAGCAACTATTTTGGGTTAGTGAACTGAACTTGTAATGGCATTCCTGTATACATGCAGAGCTTTCATTACTAGCTAGAGGAAAACATTATTATATAAACTTGTGTTTTTCTGACTGGGCTCCACAAGTGCATTAAGATGAAAGGAGATTTCGTTTTCTAAAGGACTTACAGTAATGGTGCAAAATCTCCTCATACTCACTAGCGCCAAAACTAAAGATTGATGCAATAACCTAATGCCACCAGACATATTCTACCTACATTTACCTGATCCCATGAAATCTCATAAGACAGTTTGTACTAAGATGGAAAATCTTATAAGTATGCTGATTATATTCATTATAGCCAGTTTGCACTGGAACACCTATACCTTCAGCTCAGAGAGAAGGAGCAACCTCATGGGGGGTAACTACTTTCCATATTTTGCATGTTAAACACTGAAAAATCTTGACTTTGGCCAAAAAATTATCTACTAGTGTTAAAATAATGAGGATTTCTTGGAGCCTTTGTTTAAATGCACCGTTCAGATTCTTTTTGGATATCCCATGAGCTTCTTCCTTCAGAGAAGGAAGGTTGTGTGGAATCTTCTTTTCTGCAATTAGAGAATCAAAGGTTGCTCTATAAAAAATTGTAGACACTTTGGCAGATCCACAACTCTGAGTGTGTTCCTTACTCTCCAGCATGTGGAGAAGGTTAAAGGAAGGGAGCACGAGCCTTGAGATCTTGCTTTCATACCAACTCCTACTTGTAACTGTACTTGATGCAATTCAGCGCTCCTCCAAAGCATGATGAGCACTGAATTCGTACTGTGTGTCCTTATATTTCTAGTTGTGGTTGGCAATGTGACTGCTTCTGTGCCTACAGAGGAGAGGTGTTTTGGCCATGTTGATGTTCACAAGAGGCAATATGACAAAACTTGCTAAAAAAAAATGTGTCAAATGCCGAAACTGCCTTAAATATTACTTCTCTAAGTAATGCACAGCTATTTTACTTCAGAAAGTTTCAGGTTTATGTGGAATATGCATGTCAGCTTCTGCCACTACAGAGGTATTCCTTAGTGTATCTGGGGCAACTATAAGCAGACAGAAAGTGTGTGTGTATGTGTATACCATGGCCACAGCAAGCTGGGAGCCGAGGCACCCTCTCTTTCAGCTGTGCAAGTGCTCAACTAATTGATCATGGACTTAGAGAGTAACATGGGAGCGAGATACAAGGCGGACATATCTAAACAACATAATGCACAAATGCATCATCACGGGGCATGAAACCTTTTAGTATGATCTGGGACCAACACTATTTTGTAGATTTGGTAATAGCACAGACTTTTCAAAAGTGAAGTTGAGAGTTTCATGACAAGACTTGGAGCTGAGAATATAATAAAAACACCAAGTACTGCAAGGTTGGTGATATAATTATAAGCACCAACAGTGTCATGCTGAAATCCTCCCTTCACCAATGTCAGCAGGAGTTTTACTGAGGACCTGACACTGAGAAGGACTGCATGCTATGTTTTTACAGATGATATAAAACTATGTTAGTCTTGACCTGCACATTTCAGATTGCCTACCAGAGTCCTGGAAACTTCTCAGTGATAGCATTTTTAAACTAGAAGAACTGTTTAAATACATGTTTCTTAAATACTGAAGACCAAGGGTACCTACATGTCTTTACACATATGTAAATGTCCAGCCACAGACACTTCCATTTTCTTAAAAAAACAAACAAACAAACAAAAAACCCAGATTTTTAAAAAGAAAAACAGAAAAAATATACAGTATAGACAGACAAGAAATGGGATCGAATATATAGCTTTGGAAAAGAACAGAGAAGTTAACCTAAGGATCTTGGCAATGTTCCAGTCCTAATAATTTGATTTTAGCTCTCTGAATTTCTTCTGTAATTTCATATAGATATAGAATTTTTCAATCCCTGTCCTAGGTTGTTCTGTAGATTTGCTGTTCATTAGTGAACAATGCCATTTTCCACTCAGGCAAAGCTTAAATCATACACAAACTATCTGGATTTTATCAAATTAACTATTAAGAAAATGCCCTAATTCCAGCTTAGTCATATGTAACTTCTCAGGCAGTTTCACTGGCTAAAAGGATCATGGCTCTCTAAAGTTCTACTTTTTCTCTTCAGCTTAAATATATTAAGATTTTAATATTACAATACACAGCAGTGGTGTCTTTTGAATCCAATAAAAAAGTTTGTTATTCAGATGACCACAAAAGGAATTGTGTTGATGTAGGTAAAAATTTTGTATCACTAACATTCAACAACATGTGTATCTACCAAAACAAGAAGAAAACAGTTTTTCCTGAATTTTACTCTGGTACTGGGTACATTTTTTCTGATGTTCAGCCTTTACTGAGTACATTATGGACTTCTCTAGGGAGCAGAAAATGTGTTTTTTAAGTAAACATGAAACGCTTTGATAAATGAAAACATTCAAATGACACAGCTATTGGGGAAAAAAAAAATCTATTCTGTTAAAACTGTTGTTTTATTGTTTAGGATAATAATAAAACCCTTTATCCCAAAAGACTGAAACAAATTTTGATTCATTGTGGTCATACTGCACATTTCTAAAAAACAAAACTGTTTATATTGAATGTAAATACTGTATTCCCATAAGCTAATCAGTAAAAAATGAGAACTTGTTTACAGAATACTGAGTGATCAATATTCCAATGTGTTAATAAAAAGAGTCCTCAGCTTTTCAGTAAAAATATTCCTGTATCACAGACATACACCCTTTACCCATTCAATAAGACATGAAGCAACCTCTAGTACAAATAAACCACCCATCTTTTGAATATTGACCTGTGATGGTAAATTTCAGAGCACTGCTTGAAATGGCTGTTAGGTAAAACTCCAGAGGATTATTTGTACCCAAAAAACTATTCTTCTTACCTTATGTTGTTTTAAATTGAAATCTTATGGCTATATGAGATTTGTTTTTGTGGAGATAAACACCCAAATATGTACTTTAAAATGAAAGCCTTATTTTTCAGCTTTAAAACCCAGACTATAAAGCCCAGTACTACAAGGCAATATGCACCATTCAGTAGTGCCTGTTATCTCCAATAGGCTCCTTGCAATTAATTTGAGACTGCTCCACAAGTGGAAGATGCAGCATATATTTTACATGGATTTCTTGTGTACTATTCTACAAGTGATAAAGCTGATATTAATAGTAGTGCTGAGCAGAACAGATAACTTAAAAAATGTAACATGTAGTAGTCTCACTGCAGTTGCCTGAGGCATGGTGGTTTATAGCACTATAGATTTTAGCCTTGAGAAAAATAAAATTAATAAATATTAGCTACAAGAATATGAGTCATACACAGTAGGATTTGAAAAGTTTAGACAACTAAATAGGAATTAGTCACTTTCTTGATAAGTGATAGTACCTCTAAACCTTGAGACATCTCTTGCCCCAAAATGACTTTCACAGAAATCTAAGTCCACCACTTTCAGCTGGACTGTAAGTTCCTAAATCAGGATATCTGACCTTAGCAAATTTGAAAAGGATACCTAAATCATAAATCTAGCAATCTGCTAAAAGTCCAGTGAAGCATTTAGGCATGAATGTAATTGTAATCTAGTAATTATCTCCACTGAATTAATAGCTCAACTCATGGGCTCAAAGTTAAACAAATGCTAAAAGCATCCTAAAGACTCAGTTTCAACTATCAGAGCGGATAATTTCCCAGTGCTGCTTTTCACTCTCAGATTTGTAGTTATTGTGAGACTAGATCAAGTGTTGATGTCCAAGAAATTCCTGAAGCTCTGTTAAAGCCAAGCAGCACACAAATTCCATGCCTTTGCAGGGGTTTCTGAATTCACATACACTAACCTTGGAGCCTCTTTATGAAATATAATAAATAATTTACAGATTCCACAGCCCTGTACTAATGCCAATTACAGCATGTATTTTCACACTTCCTTAACCAAACTGAAAATAAATTGTCCAAAGCCTGACAGTGAGTATCAAGCTTTTACTTCCCATTTATTTGATCCTCACTTTGCTTTGCTATCTTATTCGAAGATTTAAACGTTCTTGTTTGACAAATCAGACTTAAGGCTGAGGTAATTAAGGCTGAGACTTAATTGCATTTAATCTAATCAACCCTAGGTGGAGTAGCTCTAAAATTCCTTCTTATTTCTTTTGGGCTTTTACTTTCCAGAGCTCGAAGTAGGGGATGAATTTTTCACTTGGAACCAGTATCAATTTATAGGATTCCCTAGGTGAAAGAATGTGCTACAGACAGTGTGTGAGTACAAACTTCTCTCTCGAGGGTCCAGAGAAAAGGCACATCTTATTGAAGGGGGGTGTGGATGGTCTTTGTTCAAGTGTGCGTCTAGATTCTATCTGATACCAGAACTGTGCCTCCATCATCAACTCTTCCTGCTTAAAATGCTGCTACTCCTGCATTGTCATGAGAATCTGCATTCTTCTCATGACACAATTGTGAGCTTTAACTTTATTATATGAAATAGCATTCTAAACATTAGAATCCAAAGCACTTCTGTATGAATCAATTAGCACTCCAGTACTTGACCTCCTAACTATACTGCAGTCTGTAATTTGACAATTATCATTAGGAGACCCTATAAAACTAGTACAATAGACGTGTGCACACTGCCCTCTAATTCAGAGTAATAATCTTTCTACAATTGTGTTCACAGTTGCTCATTTAACTGTAGGAAAAAAATATATCAATGCAATTGAATGAGTCCAGTATTTACCTCTGCCTTGCCATTTCATATTAAGAAATTACAGAACACTTTTCAAATATCTGTTTGGTAAAGCCAATTGTAAAAGGCTGGTATAGAAAATAAGTGCAGAACATTTAAACAAAAATAGCCACAGAATTTTGTAGGTATACAATTTTTATAAACTCTGTTTTCTGCTGGTATTAGGAGTCTCAAAGCTTCCTCTAGTTAAGGTTTATTTATTGTTTTTATTAGCGCATATGCCTTAACAACATAAAGAGCATTTCCCACAGATCAGTTGATAAGATGCAATATAGAGAAAGGGCCAAAGAATGTTTGTTACAGTCTACTTAGTGAAGCAATGATTACAATACCCCACTGCTGGAGTCAGTGAAAAGACACTAGCACAACACAATCCGAGGAAAATGCAAGCCGATATAACACAAAAGGCGCTGTTTAAGAGCAGCAAAAATTTCCAGCAACTGTCTAAAGATGCATGGCATAAGAGAATGAAATTAAATAACTAAACAAATCCAATCTAAAAGACAATCTTTATAAACCAGGACAGGGACACTTCATTTTAAGTGCACACAATGAATTTTAAAGGACTTTTCTTAGAAGGGGGGTGGGATGATGACCAAGGAGCTAAGACTTACTATCTAGGGCCTACACCATATACTCTCTGCGTTCTCTTTGCAGATGGAGATCTGCACAGTCAACACCAAGAAGGGATTAATTGACTGAAGGAGGAAGTCCTGTGGAGACAGAAGGAGGGCCCTCTTTTGGCTTTGAAGAATGACACAGAATGGCAGCATCCTATGACTGGAACTTTGAAAGACACTGTAACAAAGAAAAAAAAAACTTTTTGTACAGTGCACACCTTGCATATGTTAACAAGCTCAATTAATTACATGCTATGACATGTATGACTATTTAACTCAACTCAACAGATATAGGTATCTGCTACATATAACACAGGAGGAGGGAAAAAAAATTAGATTTATTATATAAGATGGTTAGAAATTTCACTTAGGAAGAAAACCCCCAAAAAAACATGAGACAGAGGACTGGTTCTGAGCAGGGATGCCTTCTTGGGAAGTTTCTAATTCTTATTACCCTGGTTAACACCAGGTTACAGTTATTGTTAGAGTTCTGTGCCAGCTAATGCATTTGTCAACAGCAATTCCAAATCTGTATTTCCATTTCTTCAATAAATTGCAATATTCGTGAATCTTTGTTCCCAAGGTTCTTGAATAATGTGACCAGACCTATCGTGCCAGATTGGTTCATCACACTATTCATGAATCTGTGATTGCACAAGTTCTTATTGAACATGATCTCACCTATAGCATTGATTTAGTAAACCACATTAGTTGTGAATCTGTGGTCATGGAACATCCTACTGAACGTGACCAGACTTAATAGTACAAAATTAGATCTAATCAGAAATTAATCCTAGTTGGCACCCAACTCTTCTGAACTCTGAGGATCAGCTGGAAAGCAAGAGTGTTTATTTTCTGCTAAATTTCTTCATTTTAATGCAAAAAGGGCCAGTAAAGTATTATGGAGGAGCGACACATTTGATGGATGAGTGGGTTCTGAAAAAAAATCTATTATCAATTACTTTTTAGTTTTTGGCTCTAGTCCAGTAATTTTTATTTGAACAGGCCACATGTTAGCATGGTTTTGATTGCAAGAAGTGACTGACTGTTCTTAAATGGGATACTACTAATTTGCTATCTTCAACTTTATCTCTCCTTTCTCAGATAGAGACTGTTATGTCAGGTGCTGTTTTAAAATTTAAGGGAAAAAAAAGTAATAAAAAAAGTTTCTTTAATAAATTATGTTTTCAGCCAGCTTACATCAACTTCAATATAATACATCTTGCAGGTTATTTTGAAAATAAGCAATTTAATTACCCCTCAAATATAGCCCAAATCAGTCTGTGGGTGGTATCCTTACTTTCTTTTATACCAGTGTTCATCCAAAGCAGTGCTATATAACCTGAGGGAGTGACTTGAGCTACAAGCAAGCAGGGAGTAAATCTCCAATCATTGTTTCCTTAAGTAATGAGATTGCCTTCTTGGAAGGATTTGTTACCAGGAACAAAATGTCACTGTTCACCTTTCAGACAGGTGTGGGTTAAAGGTCTGGCTGATACCTGGAGTACCTGGAGTGACTATTACTGCATGCAGAACCAGTTATACAAACAGAAGGAGTCTTTCAGTTAACAACCACTTCCTCATTACTTTCTTTAGTTATGGTTTGTGAATGTCCATTTGTCAGTATCCAGTGAAGAGAACTGCACTGTTTGTGTTCAGTTTTCATGAAGACAAGCCTGTGATCCCAACTATAAATCACACCTACAAGACAGAACAGAGTCTCCCAATTACAGAACCCACTCTTCTCTACTCCAGGAGAGTGACAACAGCTCTCCATCCTACGGAAGATAGGGAGTCCCCACTGGGCTTCTCTTTTGTATTGGGGACAGGAAAGAAAAATGTGCCAAAAAGACATGGTTGTAACATAGGAGAGCATGAACTCTCCACTTTCCAAACCTATATGAACAGGAATAACAGAAAGGTAACCTCATATATGGCTTTGACATAATCTGATGTCTTGGCAGTATTTCTCTGCATCATTGCAAAATATGCATATAAGCCACAAAAGCCTAATGTTGACCATTCTTGATGAAATGACTTCATGTATATGTCCAGGTCATGAATATGACCCAGTCCGTACAGGGGATTAATCCACTGAACACAGAAATTGAAGCAGAATGTATTCAGTGTCTCTCAAAATCCACATACTGTTCAAAAGTTTCAATGCTGAAATACACTGAAAATTCAAAACTGCCTACACTGAAAATTCAAAAATAAAGAAATACACTGAAAATTCAAAACTCACATTTCATCTAATAAACTTACATGAAGCCCATTATCTCCACTATTTCCATTCTGAATAACAACTGGAGAGGAATTCTTCTTTACATTCCTTAGGAAGAAAAAGTGTGTTTAGAAAATAATCCTCGTTTTTCCTCAGATAAAAACACACTGCCACAGATTTAGAGTTTTCCAAGGGTTTAGAAGAAAAAATATATTTACAGCAGCTATTTGCTGAATTCAGTCTCTGTTAAACACATTTATCTTTATTACATAGTAATTCCATAACTTCTATAAGAGGTGTGTACACCTTACTTCTCAATGATGCTCCTAGGGAAGGTTGGAAGGAAATAAAGCTGCCTCACAATACATAGATCTAAACTTCTGATTCCTGTGCTGGCAGAGTCTGCAATACAATGACAGCATGCTATTCAATTTCAATGTATAATTAAAAATTAAAAGAGAAATGGTGTCTTCACCTTTTCAGAGCAACTGGGAAATTTGCCTTATAGGATGAGAAAAGGAAAAGTACAAAATCTTATTTACACTCTGAAAATAGGATAAAATTATTTTTGAGGGTTTGTATTAGATAATATTGTGTTGTTTAGTTTACTTAATTTTGCCAAAGTTAATGTTAATAGAGCCACTATAAAGAACATTAAGCTAAAGACATACTATATCCATTTAAAATTATTTTTCTTTCTTTTGGCTTCTTACCCTTCAGTATGAAGTACCCTTTCCTCATCCTACTTAAAGCACTTTGAACTTGTAGAATTAAATTGGTTTGTATAGGTCTCTTGCATGTCAAAATATAAATAATTTGAAAATGTTAAGTTCCAAACTGGTGGTTTCTCTTTCATCAAAATTATATGACAAAAATCCCCCTTTTCAACTTAGTATTTACTTTTGAAAAGCTGAAGTTTTGAAAAATGTGGAATAGTATTGATTGCAACAAGTAAAATGTGAGTTGAAGAGTTAGATTTATCTAGTAGTTTTATCTAGTAGTGCCAGAGACTAAAAAGTGACATTTGTTAAGAACTAATGGTATTGGGAAAACTTTGCCTTCAAGGCCACAGACTGCATCTGAGCAGCAAGAAGGGATGCTAAGTCCATTCACCTCATCTTCTAATATGGTTAGCAAATTCCTAGCATTGCAGTAAACACTGAAATCTGGTTAGAGAGATTGAAAGGCCAGGTAGAATGATAAGCTATGTGTTTTACTACAGTTATCACTCCTGATTAGGAAATGCTTGTTCTTATACTGGGGGTAAATGCAAGGGAGGCTGTGTTGTGTGAGTGGTTTACGTCTTCCTTGTTGTAACTCTGGATTTTAGCACTTAGACCTGCCCTTATTGGTGTCTTATGACACCATCTAATTAGGTTTCTGGAAGCTAAGAAAATTTTATATCTAATATTACAAATCAAGATGTGTTTTTTAAGTTACTGAGACTAAGGTGCTTCCTATGAATAAATGCAGTAAGAAAAACTGCAGTTTTATCGAGTATAACTTGCATATGCAATCTGACTATATGGTATAACTGTAAGAAAATCCTTTGTTCAGGTCAAGTTTTGTCAGTTCAAGCCTTATTGCAACTAAGAGTATTACCACAAAATGTGTAATAAGCAGCCTTATACCTATATGCATATAGCAAATGTTGCAGGTGGGCTTCAGGCCTTAAGTTGCTTGACTAGGTAGCACTCACATATAGAAGATTATAGAAAGGCTTAAATGCTACTTAGTGATGGCATAGGACTTTATGAGACTTCTCTAAGAGAGTTTAAGTTTTCCTCCTGATGAATTTGTTGTGGTTTGGCCATGGATAAAAATATTCGTTACTGCTAGTTCACAGATTTTAATGCAGAAAGCATCACTGACTAGTAAAAATTACTTTAATTTCAAATATCTGCCTGAGCCATTTTGCATCATGTAAGTTTGCAAATCCAGTTTCACATACAGGACAACTAAACTATTCTTCTTCCTGCAGAAAGGAACATCAGTGTACTTTAACACAGATTTTCCTGCTACATCCCAGCTGCAGTCCTTGTAAGCAGAACTGTGTTATTGCAAGAATTCTGCATGCAGTGAATCAACCAGAAGTAAAGTAAGATCATAAATCCAAACTACCAATGCCTATAAAAGAACTAAATAAAATTTGACTTTGGCAATTGAAAAGAAAAAAGTAAAGACTTCAATGAAAAATAGTTTGGAACATGCAAAATTCTTTTTTCACAAGGGAGCTACATATAAATTGGCATATAAATCATTGTAATATACATAATATAAAAAATTCTCTTAGTATGCTCACCAGCAACAACATATCCCTAAGATCATTAATGACTAATTGTAGGTAGGGAGTGTTTTAAAAACTTGCTGAGACAGGGTCACTCAATTGCACTTGTAAAACACCAGATCATAAACTGTGTGTTATTCTTCTACTAGTAGAACCTGACTTAAAACCAAAATTAAAAATTTTAAGCATAGAAAACTTAGTTTCAATTCAAGTAACAACCTCACTGAGTTTATCTTTCTGAAAGCTAAGAAGAGCACTTGTTACACAGTGAACTCAAATATGTGTAGAGATGTAAGATTTACTCAGGGGCATTCTGAACTGATTATCAGTTTAACACTTTATTTTTGTGAGTCTCTGTGCCTATGTGTGTGTGTGTGAGTATACAGCTGACAAAGTATGGTGACCTTGTAACTTGGTCCCAAAATAAACTGCAATAAGTTGCAGTGCTAGGCACAACTGTCTTGGTCTTCAGCTACAGTCATTCCAGACAGGGAATATGTGGGGTTACATATAAAACAGCCTCAGGATGGGACTCTTTCTTAGAGGTCTTTTAGTGCTGATAAAATCTGTACTAAGATTATGATGTGAGTATTAAAAAAAAAAAAAAAAAAATCAAATCATATGAGTCTGAAAGTGGATTAGAAAATCTTAAGTGGAAAAGAGTGGTTTTTCATTTATTCAATAAAGTACATTTATAAGCACACATTGTTCTGTTCACTTCAGACTCTAAATTTTGAATGTAAACAAAAGCAGGCTGGTTCTGAACTACTACAATTGAAGTAACCAGTTGACTTTCTTAACAAAAGAATGGATGTGATATTTTGCAACCTCTGGCTCCTCTGAGATATAAGGGTTTTTCCACACCAGTCAAAACTCATCACATTTACTGTGCATACAAAACTGCCTAAATATTTCTCTAAGTTGATTAATTTATGAGAAATCTTTAGGAATATGTGTAAAACATTTAAAATCTAGCTTCTTCACTTCTGAGGTAACAGTACAGGTTATACAATCTAGCACAAAAGATTTTTTATAAAAGAAGGAAAAAAACAAGGAACTTTAAATACAAAACAGCCCATATTTAAAGATCCATCAAAGCTGTGTTAGAAGTGACAAAAGATAGGAAAACAGAATGAAATGACATTCTGATCTTAATTCACGTAATTTAAAAGAGGGAAGTTATAGCACACTTTCTCTTAAACTTCTGAGACTCATGGATCTTGACAGAATGCTGCGAAACTGTACAAAAATAGACAGTGAATAGCTGTATAAAGAGTTAAGTACATGGATACATGCGTCTTGCTAAAGCTTTGCAAACCAAGCTCTGCCTTACTTTTAGCTACACATTCTCTTAGGACCAATGGACAAGAAAGACCAAACACTGGCAAAGCTTTGATGAACACTGCTGGTAAACTGACTGGCACAAGATGAAAGACTGCTTTGACCAAAAAGCTGTACACTTTTGCCTTCTAAGGTGTTGAATACCTTTATTTTTGGGGTCCTGTACCTAATGCCAAACTCATGCAGGGCAACAGGGAACAATAAATCCTGCTGTTACTTTCAGAATTCAGTTTCTCTCAGATATACTGTTTATTTTATAACTGGACTTATCCTTCTCCACTTTGTGTATTTGATAATGATATCCACTGTGAACACCTGTCAGGTTTCCAAGACCCTTGCAACTCCGCAGAGTGAATTGTCCTGTTCTGTTCCTGCACAGCTTTCATACTCTTGGTGACAGCCACTTAAGCATTTCTAGATTTGGCAGCCATACTTCTGAATGTCAAGACTTGGTCCAGTCATATAGTGATTGTCCTCTATTTCAGAAGAGGTGGAAATGCTCGTCTGTCTAGTGAGCGGTGCTCATGATTGATTTTTTAAAAGCACTTTAGGGGCTGGAAGATTTAGACACATGAGAAGCAGCATTTTCCTAATTAGCCAGGTGTTTTATCATGAAATCTTTTAACAATATTTAGAGGTCCAAATCCGCAGGGAAATCTGATTATGACCTTGCTAAATATGAAAATTACAGCAGAAACTACACACGCAAGTAAGCTGGAGGCTGAGTACTGCAATAAGTAACATGTAAATATTTTTGGTATAAAAATAGAACGTGACAGGGATGGACATATTTTGACCCATTTTGCACTTGCCATTTTAGTCAAAATCCTTCTTCAAAAGGATGAAGAATCTGTTGTGACAAACTGCTCCAGATTCTAGTGATCATCGCGCTCCACCGCAGGGGAGCAGATTTTGTTTACAAACTCCAGAAAAAGGTGGAGTTTCTAATGTGTGCCTCTTGCAGCTGAGTCCTAGGCAGCAGCAGAAGATGGATGTCATTACCACCTTCATCATCACCACCACCACGACTGTTCCACTGGATCAGCCCTCTAAGGTCACTTAAGGAAGGCAAAACCTCTATGGTAAAACTTCAGTGGCATGTCCCATCAAGGCCTCAAGGTGCTTAGTAGCTGCAGGCCTTAGCAAGAGATCTGTAGGCAGTAAAGAGGATTTACAACCAAACCTGTAACCATTCGTGATTTAGCTACTACCATTAGGGTATTAATTGCTGAGTGTATGTTTTGAGACTATAGATTTGGTATACTGGCATAAAAAATGACATGACTAAACTACATCTATTTTGCATGTAGGTTTAAACTGCAGCTCAACAGGAATACAAACTGCTTTAAGGCAAATCTAAGCATGACAGACACAGAGAAGAAAAAAACAGAAAACAATATATGAGCCTATCATGTATGCGTCACTGCACCAGCATTGTCTAGAGCAGGGCTGTGCAGAAAAATTGTTCTGGGGTCTTCTTAGGACACAGCACTGCTACGTGAAAAATCTTTTTTTTTTCGAAGGAGTGCGTGTGGAATCAGGTGTTCACGTTCCAGCTCTTCCATGACAGCCCTGGAGAAAGCAGGTGACACTCAGGCCTGGGAAGGCGCTTTCTGACGCCTGCTCCCCAGCCTGCAAAACGCAGCTGCCGTGGTGTCTGCAGCTTTAGCTGCTTTAGAGACGAAGCCGTAGTTCCTGTCCTTTCCTCCCCAAAGATCGTTTCCACGTGTGTATACTCTGCGTTCCAAAACGTGCAGTACGCAGAGGGCACAGCCGCCCTGAGAAGCCGGGACAAAACGCCCCGTCGAACACAAACGTGGCATTACAATGGAGAATTTAACGACCAGGTCTTGAAGCGTTCTTCTTGAGAATGGAGAACGATGTGTCTCCCTGTCACCGCTTCTTCGAGTAAAGGCGGAGTTCCTACGGTAAAACCGCGAAAAAGAAAAAAAAAAAAAAAAAAAAAAAAAAGCAACAAAACTTAAATTCCGTCACATTCGCCGACTGTAGCAGGGCATCGGGAACTGCAGGAGCCGTCGGGCGGCCGGGGCCGGGCCGGGCCGGGCCGCCCCGCCGGTACCGCCTCGTCGCCTCGCGGGCGCACTCGAGCGAGCACGGGCGCTGGGAAAGGCTCCCAGCCCCAGCACGGTGCGGCCTGCGGAGTGGAGGGTAGGCGGGAGCACCCCGCCCTCGCAGCGGGCAGCGCAGGGGCAATTGCCCCGCCTGTCCCCGCCGCCAACCCACGAGAGCAGCGGCGACACCGCACCCGCCTTTTTAAGGCCCCTCATTAGCGCCCGGCTCCGGCGGTGTCCGCGGGCGGTGCGCGAGGCGGAGCCCCCTGCCGCCCCCCGTTCATGCCGCGCCACCGCCCCGCGCGGAGGAGGAGGAGGAAGCGGCGGGAGCGGCGGCGGGAGCGGCGACAGCCGACACCGGCCCCACGTTACTTTGATTGACGGCTGAACAAATGTTTCCCCTGTTCGAACGCCGGCGCCGCGGAACGCCGGCGATCTGTGGGCCCCGCCTCGGGCGGCGGGCTCGCGGGGGCGGGGAGCCGGAGAGGAGCTTTCTGATTGGTTGCGGGCCCGCGACGCGTCAGGACCCCACGTGGGGGAGAGTCCGAGGCCGCCCCTCGGCCCGGGCCCGCGCGCCCATTTGTCAGCGGCGAAGTGATGGGCGTTAGGGCCGAGCGGCGATTAATGGCAGCCCGCCGCCCATTGGTCAGCGCCGCCGCCCTTCATAGGTGGAGCGACGGGGGAGTGCCTGACGGCGTCGCGGTGCTTAATGGGAGAAGTAGTCCTCGGAGCGGCGGCCTGCGGGCAGTCTCGACGCTGCGAGGACTGCGACTCCCAGGGTGCCGCGCGGTGGCGGCTTTCCGGCTGCTGTGAATATGTATCAGAATGTTAATGACGAGCCGGTGCTAAATTTGGTCAAAGGAGTCACTTCGGCAGAGCGTGCTGTGGAAACGGAGCGGAGAGGCGGCCGGGGTGGACCGGGCTGGGCAGGACACAGCTGGACTGGGCCGGGCCGCGCTGTGCTGACGAGCCGAGCACAGGGCTCCGCTCCTGGGGTCGCCACCGCCCACCACCGCCACTTCCCGGAGTTTCGAAAGGCGCGGAGGGAAAAAGAGGAAAAAAAAAAAAAAAAGACATAAATAAACCTGCCCGGACCGTACCGTATTTTTTAATCTTTCTCGCTCTTTTAATTTTTTTTTAAATTAAAAAAAAAACAAACCAAAACGGTCGAGCAGCGCTAGCGGGGGAGATGCGGTGCGGGCGGTAGCAGCGAGGACTGGACCACCGCACAAAAGGGCACCGCTCCGCACGCACCCTCGCCGCGGCAGCGGAGCAGCTGCCCGACCGCCGCAGCCACCGTCTCCGCCGGGGCTCCGAGTCCCCCTGCGCCCGGCACTGGAGAGAACCGCCGGCACCTGCAATAAAAGTTTTCAGGAGGGGAGGAAAACTGCTGGCGGGGGGAATCTCCGGTGGAGCGCGCGCCGGCGCCGGCGGAGGGGCTTTCCCCGCCCTCCTCCACCTCGCCCTCCGCCGCACGGGGCTCGCAGCCCGCCAGAGCCCGTGGAGCGGCGGCGGGGTTCGGGAAAACCGGCCGGCGTCGCCCGCTGACCGCCCCCGGGGGATGTGGCAGCGGCCCCCGAGCGTCGCGGACGCCGCCGCCGTCGCGCCTCGCTGCTGCCGGCGGTGCCCCGCCAGCCCGGGGCGGCGGGGCCGGGGCGTCCCTGCCCGCCGTCTCCGCCGCCGCGCCTGCAGCCCTGATCCCAGCCGCTCCGGCCGCCAGCGCCCCCCGAAGCGGCGTGGATGATCCGCGACCTGAGCAAGATGTACCCGCAGACCCGGCACCCGGTGAGTGGCGACGGCGGCTCCGCGGGCAGCGCTCCGGCGCGGGCACCGCGGAGTTGTAGCCATTTTCTTATTGTTGTCCGCCGCGCCGCCGCCGCCTCCCTGGGTCGGGGTTGGCTCGTTTGAGTTGCCATCGCCCGGTGTGCGGTGGTCCCGGCGCCAGGCTCCCGTCCCGCTGCTGTGGCCATTGCGGAGGGTCCGAGCGGTATATCTCTTCTAGCTGCGGTCCCGCACCGTCGGCGTACACGTCGGGGCAGCATCTCGGGGCACTTAGGGCATCGCGCCTCCGCCCGCGGAGGAGCGGGGACCTGAGGGGCTGTGCCTCGGCGGAGGCCGGGTGCGAGGGCCGCGGCGGTGGACGGCGGGCGGGCGGGAGGTGGGGACCGGGTGAGACGGGGCGATTGAAAGACCTCCTGTTCCTTACTTGCAGGCTCCTCACCAGCCAGCTCAGCCCTTTAAATTCACCATTTCAGAATCCTGCGATCGGATTAAGGAGGAGTTTCAGTTTTTGCAGGCTCAGTACCACAGGTAAAACCTGCGTACTTTCCCCGAGCCCCGCGAGGTCTTTCCTCTCGCCGTTTTCAGTGCCGCGCCCGGAGCGGCGGGGCCGCGGGACTCCTGGCGGAACCCGGGAGCGGGGCGGACCCACCCCAGCCAGGCGCTCCTCGCCGGCTCTTCCACATCTCGCTCCGCTCCCGACCCGGGGACCACGGGCTTCCGTGGGCCTCGAGCCGACCGCTGCCAGCGGATTGTCCCCGCGTTCCGTTTTCGGCTGTTCATTTTTTTTTCTTTTCTTTTGTTTCTTTTGGTCTTTTTATTTACTTTTGGGTACGGAGTGCGGGTGGGCGGGTGCTGATAGAAAAATATGTGTCTGGTTGGGCTCGTCCTCTGCTTTTCTTCGGAATGCCGCTCAGGACAGGCATCTTGTCTTGGCTCGGCCCCCTCGCGCCTTTCATTGACATGTCAAGTGCTGATAACCTGGAAGTGAGGCGGCGAGCTATTTCATTATCCTTAGGTGTAACAGCGCTGTGTCCTCAAAGTGACGAGTGACTTCTGGCAGTATTGTTTAGTAGGCTTCTGAAAACAAAATAAACACTGGAGGTGTTAGTATTTACCACGGTGTTCATTAAATTATGTGCAGTATTTTACTTGCTGTTTTATCGTCAGTAACAGCAAAGAGCAAAAATTCAAATTGCGAGTTTTTTTTTCTTGAAGTGGTAATGTGCACTTGATTCTTCTGTGAGTGGAGTAAAAGAAAGAGGTGTTTCTAAAACACCTAAATTAAAACTCTGAAACCCAAATTACATATTTGTTAGTAGCTTCTCAAGCTTAACTGTTAAAGATATGAACCCGTGTGTGCTTCTTCCGTGAACCAGTGTCAGTGTTTAGTTTTTTTTGTCAGTAGAATAATTTTCTATGTATGCCACATGTATGAATGCAGTTCTTTTAAGCGTGAGGATATTGCACAGTGTCCTTTGAAAATTGAAAAGTGCAAACTCCCATCCTAAACTCCCAAGCAAAAGCTGGAATACTCATTTATATTTGGGTAGTGGAGAAATGTTTGAAAGGGGGAGCAGCCGGTGCGCAGGAGAATGTCACTTTAGTGTTTTGAAGCACCCATGCTTTTTCCTTTTTGTCTCTTGAACAGTTTAAAGCTAGAATGTGAAAAACTGGCCAGTGAGAAGACAGAGATGCAGCGACATTATGTCATGGTAAGCAAGCTGCATAACAAATTCAAAATGTCTATTAGCCTGCTACACTGAGACTGACACACATTCGGATTGCTGGAGGCGAACAGGAAGATTGTAGTAGCGCTGCTGTTGTTGAGGTTGCATCAGTGCTTCCATTATAAATCGGTAGTTTCTGGGGTCTTTTAACTTGTTTGCAGCAATCAGTGTCTGTGTGAAACTGCATTTTTAAGCTTTTAAGGAATTGAGGATGTTCATTCCAAATGCTAGCAAATCACTTGTCAGCGCTTTCAAGCTGTGTGCAACTTCCGTAGTGTACCTGGGGACTTTTTTTTTTTGCTGACTTTTCCCAATGGTCATATCTCTATAAAATGGTTTAGGATAGTATTTTTATCTGCGATAGCAGTAAGACAAAATTGTACATAAGCGCATGCAGATCTAAAGCCTACTTCCTAGAAGTGTTGCTCTTCACCAGCTGAATTGTTTCATTTAATAGAGAATGTCAGGGATCTCAGCTGTGAAAGGGATTTCCTCAGTATTGTGGTCTGCCTGGTTAAAAAATGTGCATAGAAAGACGTCTCTAAATAGATAATTGTGTATGGATCATGGTAACTCTATAGGAGCTCTTGCTCTCTCTTCTCTTGTACATCTCTGAAGGATTAGCCGTTTTCCACATGACAAGTAATAACTCTTGTATACACAAAAAGAATAAATAGTTTGAAAAAATCTTAAGAGCGCAAGCAAACTGTATGGCCCAAAGTTGTCGTTTTAATGCTTGATATGCCTAAGTCTTGGAGATTGTTTGGTATTAACATTACACACTGAGCCGAGTTCCCTGCAGTACTTGGGCACAGCAGTGGCGATACACTTAGATTGGTGTATCTGCTCTGGCCCTGAATTTCCATGCTCTTTCCCTTTTTTTTAAATCCCTGCTGTTTAATTATAGGATTTATTTTTTGGTGTACTTTTTTAAAATTTAAAATATTGAATAATCGGTCTGTTTGAGGTTGCTGATTTATATGTTTATATGCTTGAAGCACTTTGGGTGTTTTTTGGCGTGTTTTATGTGTGCTAGGGAATAGAATCTTGATAATTTTCTGCTTCTGATCTTTGCCTCCTCTGCTTGTGATTGTTTTTCTTTTTTTTTTTTGTTGTCAGTTTTTGCCATGTTTTACGGCAAAAAGCTGTTCTTTTGACATGAAACAATGTAGATAAAACAAAAAAAGTTTATTCTGAAATGCACTTTTTGCAATTCTTCAACTTTTTGAACTCTTCAACAAACAAGTGTTTGTAGGTCTTTATGGTTTTGTAGAGATGGTGTTTCAGTCAGAATGAATTTTAAAATAATTTTCACAATTGCGAGGTCTAATAGAGTAATTTTCTTTTTTTCTTAGTATTACGAGATGTCCTATGGTCTGAATATAGAGATGCATAAACAGGTAGGTAGATAATTTGTTTTGTTTTAAGGATGGTCTGTATAATTTCTCCCATCAATCTTAAAACAGTTATGTATTCTGTGTGGCTTGCCTTAATTGCGTTCTTGAGCATATCAGAAATTTTTTTTCTTCACCTGACCCTGAATCTTCTGTCTCATCTTTGGTATGCAGCCTCTTTGTTGGTTATGGTCTTGTCTGCCAATTGTTTATTATTTGCTTGACTTTCCACATGCAATTTTTTCACATGCAGGCACTCCTATACTTAACAGGGAGGGTGTCTGAGTATGGATGGGTTTGTGGGTTGTTATCTTCCTTTCTGTTTGGTCTCAAACCTTTGGGGTTTACTTTTTGGGATGACAGCTACATCATGAAAGTGTGTTAGGAAAAGGAGTGTATGTGGAAAAAAATTGGGATTTTTGATTAATCTGGGTTTATTTAAGCTGGAGCTACATATGCTCCTATGGTGTTACAGCCATGTTGATGATTCCCTCAGGCTGCTTACTTGGACTTCTGTCCAGAACCAGTGTGTTAGCGTTTCAAACACAAAGGAATAAATGAGCTTTTTGTGAGGGTGTGAGCACAGAATCATAATATGGTTTGGGTTGGAGGGGACCTTTAATATTGCCTGATTCTGGCCTGCCCTGCCATGGGCAAGGAACCTTCCACTAGATCAGGTTACTCAAAGCCCTGTCCATCCTGGCCTTGAACATTTTCAGGGATGAGGCATCCTCAGCCTCCCTGTTCCAGTGCCTCACCATCCTCACAGTAAAGAATTTATCACAATATCTAAACTAAACCTGCCATGCTTTCAGTTTAAGGCCCTTTGTCCTATCACTACATGCTCTTGTCAAAGGCCCTTAACAGCTCTCTCGTAGGCCCCCTCTGGATACTGGAGAGCTGCTATCGGTTCTGTCTCTTGAACTCTAGCACTTAGGCCAAGATTAGCAAGAGATTAGTCAGCTAGAGCATGCTAGTGTAAATTAGAGTTTCTTATTTGATAATGTGTGTTTTTTAAACTTCTCTAGGGGAGAATGAATTAAACATCTGACCTCTTTTCCAGTGAGGGAACTTTTTATGTAGTGGAGTTTAATACTGACAACTCATTTTAGCAAATGGTTGAGCAATTCACCAGCGTTGCTGGGGAGTGTAAACTGCAGAAATAAAGAAATGATTGGATGGAAGAAGAAAGATCGCCTGAAAATTGGTTTGTATGCACCTCTGTTCAAAGTTAGGGATTTGGAACTTCTCTGGGTTTGGAAATAGGTTTTCTTTTTCTTGTTGACAGCAGACATAAAAGTCAAAGGTTTTTCTATGTTATTTATTGTATTTTGTATTCCATTAGCATCTCAATGCCACAGAACTGCTTAGGGCTGTTTTTGCTAGATGGCATACATACGAAGACACTGGGATTTCCTGCCTCAAAGCATTTTGCATCTACAGCTCCAAACTTACGGAACCTTGTACATACAAGTTATTTTACAGACATATGTAGATGTTTTGAATTCTCTTATGGGTCCTTCTCACAGGTACTGTAAGACTCAACAAAGGCATTTAACAAATGGCTGACAGGAAAAGGCAGTGATTGCAGTTTATCAGATTGTATGCACATGCTGACTCTGTGGACCTGATCCTTGGTGTCTGTGCTGGTGGAAAGATTGGTCACTGACTCTTAAGAAGTGTTAGGTGTATTCTCAAAAGAGTATCCGGATTGTTTCAGGTCCCACTAGAGTAAAACAAAAAACAAAACTAAACAAACCCTGGCCCGGTAAAGCTGTAGATATGGAAACAATTTACAAAGACCAGAGTCTTTACAGGCCACCTATGCAGCAAATTCTTAGAGGCATTTGAAAGCAAGCATTGCAGTCAAACATGTTTATATTT